>JAJIBD010024738.1:0-252154 GCA_021461705.1 Cryptotis parvus | reverse complement strand
AAATCCCATGACAATAATCTCTCTCAATGTAATGGCCTAAATGCACCAATTAAGAGACACAGAGTAACAAAATGGATTAAAAAATTGAACCCAACATTCTGCTGTCTACAAGAAACGCATCTGAATAATCAGAACAAACACAGACTCAAAGTCAAAGGTTGGAAGACCATTCTCCATGCAAACAACTCCTCCAAAAAGGCTGGTGTGGCCATATTAGTGTCAGATAATATAGACTTCAGGCTGAAAAAGGTTAGAAGGGACAACGAAGGCCATTTCTTATTACTTAAGGGGTATGTACACCAGGAAGAAATTACACTACTAAACATATATGCACCCAACGAAGGGCCAGCAAAATACATAAAACAACTGCTAAGAGACCTCAAAGAAGACATTAACAGTAGCACAATAATAGTTGGAGACTTCCACACTGCTCTATCAATGATGGATAGATCAACAAGACTGAAACTCACCAAGGAAATATTGGCCCTGAAGGAAGAAATGGAAGAAAGATAGCTAGTGGATATATACAGGGCTTTTCATGCCAAAAAGCTGAATACACATTTTTCTCTAGTGCACATGGAACATTCTCCAAGATAGACCACATGCTGAGCCACAAAGCATACCTCAATAAAATAAAAAAAGATAGAAATTGTGTCATCTATCTTTTCAGACCATGATGCACTGGAAATGGAAGTTCCAAAGAAACAGGAGAGTGGAAACTGAACAGCTCACTCCTGAACAACAAATGGGTCATAGAAGAAATCAAACAGGAAATCCAAAGATTTCTGGAAACAAATGAAAATGAAGACACCAACTATAAGAACTTGTGGGACACGGCAAAAGTCGTGTTAAGAGGGAAGTTTATAGCTCTGCAAGCATTCATCAGGAAACAAGAAAGGGCTCACATTAATAACCTGACTACACAGCTGAAGACATTAGAAAAAAGACCAACAAAAGGAGCCCAACCCAGGCAGAAAAAAGGAAATAATAAAACTTAGAGAGGAAATCAATGAGTTGGAAACCAAAAAAACAATCCAAAAGATTAATGAAACCAAGAGCTGTTTTTTGAAAAATTAAACAAGATTGACAAACCAATGGCAAGACTTGTAAGGACAGGGAAAGAGAGAACCCAAATAAACAGAATCAGAAATAAAAATGGTGACATCACTACAGAAACCACAGAAATCCAAAAGATCATCAGAGATTACTTTGAGAGCCTGTATGCCGTGAAACATGAGAATCTAGAAGAAATGGATCAATTCCTGAAGTCCTATAACCTCCCACGGCTGAAAAAAAGAAGACCTCCAATACCTGAATAAGCCTATCACCATTGAGGAAACAGAAACAGTAATTAAAATTCTTCCCAAACACAAAATCCCAGGTCCAGACGGATTCACTAGTGAACTCTACCAAACCTTTAAGGAGGACCTACTGCCAGCCACCCAAAGCAGGGAACAACACAAAGAAAGAAAACTACAGACCAATATCCCTGATGAACACGGATGCTAAGATCTTCAACAAAATACTAGCAAACAGAATCCAAAGAGTCATCAAGAAGATTACACATCATGACCAAGTAGGATTCATCCTGGGATTGCAAGGATGGTTCGACATTCGCAAGTCAATCAACATAATACATCATATCAATAAAAGAAAAAAAATAAAAACCATATGATCCTATCAATAGACGCAGAGAAAGCATTTGACAAGATCCAGCACCAGTTCATGATTAAAACCCTCCAGAAAATGGGAATTGAAGGGACTTTCCTCAAGATAGTTACAGCCATCTACCAAAAGCCCACAGCGAGCCTCATTCTAAATGGGGGAAAAGTTGAAAGCCTTCCCCCTGAGATCAGGGACAAGACAAGGTTGCCCATTCTCACCTCTTTTATTCAATATAGTACTGGAAGTACTTGCCATAGCAATCAGAGAAGAAAAAGGACATCAAGGGCATCCAGATAGGCAAGGAAGAAGTCAAGCTATCATTATTTGCAGATGACATGATATTATACCTAGAGAACCCTAAACTCTCTACCAAAAAACTCCTAGAAACAATAGACACATATAGTAGAGTGGCAGGATACAAAATCAACACCCAAAAAGTCGGTGGCTTTTCTATATACAAATAACGAAAGAGAAGAAAGTGATATTAAGGAAACAATTCCATTCACAGTTGTGCCACAGAAAATCAAATACCTAGGAATCAACTTTCCCAAGTGTGTAAAGGACCTGTACAAAGAAAACTACAAGACACTGCTCCAGGAAATAAAAAGAGGTCACAAGGAAATGGAAACATATTCCCTGCTCATGGATGGGGAGAATCAACATTTTCAAAATGGTAATGCTCCCTAGAGCTCTGTACAGATTCAATGCAGTCCCTATAAGGATACCCATGACATTCTTCAAAGCAATTGACCAAACACTCCTGAAATTTGTATGGAACAATAAACCCCCAAGGATAGCTAAAGCAATCCTCGGGAAAAAGAAGATGGGAGGCATCACCTTTCCCAACTTCAAACTGTACTACAAGGCAGTAGCAATTAAAACAGCATGGTATTGGAATAAAAACAGACCTGTGGACCTATGGAATAGAATTGAGTATCCTGACACCCAACCTCAAACACATGATCATTTAATCTTTGATAAAGGTACAATGAGTCTAAAATGGAGTAAGGAAAGCCTCTTCAAAAAGTGGTGTTGGGAAAACTGGGAAGCGACATGTAAAAAAATGAATTTGGACCTGTGTCTAACACCATGCACAAAAATCAGATCAAAATGGATTAAAGATCTCAATATCAGACTTGAATCCATAAAGTACATTGAAGAAAATATAGGAAAAACCCTCCATGACATTGAAGCTAAAGGCATCTTCAAAGGTGAAACGTCACTAACAAAGCAACTAGAAGAAAACATAAACATATGGGACTACATGAAACTAAAAAGCTTCTGCACCTCAAAAGAAACAGTGACTAAGATACAAAAGCAGTCCACAGAATGGGAAAGAATATTCACCCAATACCCATCTGATAAGGGGTTAATATCCAGGATATATCAGGCACTGGTAGACCTTTACAAGAAGAAAACAAACAACCCCATCAAAAAATGGGGAGAAGAAATGAACAGAAACTTCAGCAAGGAAGAAATTCGAATGGCCAAAAAAAATATGAAAAAATGCTCATCATCACTAATCATCGGAGAGATGCAAATCAAAACAACAGTGAGATACCACTTTACACCACAGAGACTGGCACATATTCAAAAGAGCAAGAACAACAAGTGCTGGCGTGGATGTGGGGGAAAAGGGGACACTCATCCATTGTTGGTGGGAATGCCGGCTGGTACAGCCTTTCTGGAAAACAATATGGACATTCCTCCAAAGACTAGAAATTGAACTCCCATTTGACCCAGCCATACCACTCCTGGGAATCTACTCTGGGAAACCAAAAATACGCAGCGGAAACACCATCCCTACTTTTATGTTCATAGCAGCATTATTCACAATAGCCAGAATCTGGAAGCAACCAGAGTGCCCGAAAATCGATGACTGGATAAAAAAGCTTTGGTACATCTATACAATGGAATACTATGCAGCTGTTAGGAAAAATGAAGTTATAAAATTTGCCTATAAGTGGATGGACATGGAGAAGACTATGTTGAGCAAAATTAGCCAGAAGGAGAGAGACAGATAAAGAATGACTGCATTTATCTGCATAACATAAATATATATGTACATATTATGATACCAATATCCAAGGTCAAGTGAAATATATATCAGCACATATCAGGAGGTCTTGTCAAAGGTGGAAATTATCACAAACGTGTGGGAGTCAGTGGCTGGGTAAGACAGAAAATGGAGCAGTGTGTTAACAATTGTCGAGGGTACTAATACCAACCTAGAACTGAGCATTAAATAGAGGCAAAAGGATTCACATGACAACCCTTTAATGTATGTTCTGTAATCCATAGTCTGGAGGGTAAGGAAAAGAGAGAAAGAGAGAAAAGGAAAGAAATAAAGAGCCTGCAATGGCAGAGGGCTGGGGAGGGGGGAGGGAACCTGGGACATTGGTGGTGGGAGATGGGCACTGGTGGTGGGATGGGTGCTGGAGCACTGTATGACCAAAACCAAAGTATGAACTTTTTAATTGTATATCTTTGTAATTGTAAAAATAAAAAATTAAAAAAAGAAAGTACAGATTTGAAAAATCTAGTATATGTTTAGTGAGAACTTAGAAAGCAAAAAAGGAGGGGGCAATGTTCACAAGGATGAAAAATTATACCAAGAAACATCCTTATTAACCTATAGGCCTCCCAGAAGGTGATCTTAAAGCTACCAGGCAACATTCAAATTACCGACAAAGGAATGAAAATGAGACTAATTGCACATGTCTATGTTCTCTACCTGGTCCATTGCAAAGGATATTAAGGACATCTCGTTAATCTGTGAATACATTACCCTGTTGGCAAAAGGTATTTTTCAAAATAGAGTGAACTTGTTTTACTCCTCAAATGGAAAATGAGCCAGGTATGCCAGTCTAATCATGTATGTATTTAAAATCAGAGAACAATTGTTATTTCTATACTATGGCTGTCATTCAATGACTGCCCTTCTCCTTTGTGATTATCTTCACCCTGTGTAATACTCTCCAAATCTATGTATCAGAAAATTGCATAGTTTTGTATATTCATAAAACCAAGTACTATTCCATTAGGGAAAAAAAAGAAACTATGGTACATCTGCACAATGGAATACTACATAGCTGTTAGGAAAGATGAAGTCATGAAATTTGTCTACAAATGGATGGGCATGGAGATTATCATGCTGAGTAAAATTAGTCAGAACGAAAGAAGAGACATAGAATGACTGCATTCATCTGTGGGATATAAAAACACTGAGATTAATATCCCAGGCCAGGCAAAACAGGGTCTAGGAGGAACTGTCAAGGGTTGGAATCTACCATAAGTGTGTGGGAGGCAAAAGTTAGGCAAGATAGCGAAGGGATCAGTCTGCCCATAATAGTTGGAAATTATAACGCTAAAGTAGAACTGAGTACTGAAAGTAGATAAAGGGATATGTAGGATAACCCCTGTTTGCAATATATGTATTGCAAACCACAATGTGCAAAGGAAAAAAGAGATACAGAGAGAGAGAGAGAAAGAGAGAGAGAGGTGGAATGGGGGAGGGAAACAGGGAACAAGTGGTGGGAAATGTGCACTCGTGGAGGGATGGGTGCTGCGACATTGTATGACTAAAATACAATCATGAATGGCTTTGTAATTGTCTATCTCATGGTGATATAATAATTTAAAAATAAAAAAAGAAAGAAAGTAGGGGTTGTTCAACAAGTTCAGCAGAGTCCACATTGCAAAGTTGGGGATCAGGAGAGTTTCCTGTGGGGGCACCTCTCCTGTGAGTCTCTCCTGTGAGACTCACAGACATGGGGCAGAGGTGCTACTTGCTCTCCCTGTGCCCAGCCGCTCACAAGGCGCCCAGGAGGGATGGCGGGTTTAGCCCTGGCCCGCCACCCCAGCAGAGCCCTTGCAACAAGCCAGACGACCCCCACTCCATGAGGGCCTCCATTTTCCACATCCAGACTTCCCTCTCGTCACAACTCCACCCAGCAGACCAGCCTATCACAGCCCGGCTCGCGAGGCTGCAAGCGGCCGTCGCGGTTCATCAATAAATGCTGGACTTAGAGATTCTTACAAGAGTATGCTACCTGCACGGCAGAGCCTGCCAAGCTACCAGTGTCGTATTTGATATGCCAAATACCAGTAACAATTATAGACCTCATTCTGGAATGGATTGAGGCTCTTTATGTTCCTGGAGCAAGCAGATGCCCTTGGGCTCTACTAGCATGAGACAGGACATATGGAGATGTTACTGGGGCCCGGCTCGAGCAAATTGATGATGAACAGGAAGACAGTGACAGTGATACACCTCTCCTGAGTCTGAATGTGACCATGCAGGCGCCTTAATCTGGACTTCTCTGTCTCCTCAGCAGTGACAAGTTCATTCTTTTATGAGCCTCAAGGCTGGGAGTGTGCAGGGATTCTGGGCAGTCATTTTCTGAGATTCTCAACACTGTTCAGGCCTGATGACTCAATGCCTTAGCTTGATACAATGCTCCTTGGATCCGGGAGGTGAAGGGGGTCACTGGGGAAACCTGGAAGTGCTTGAGGGGTCATCAGAACTATACCTGGCCATGCTTTAGCCATGCAGTGCTGGACTTTGATTTCAAGCTTCACACATGCCAAGTATGTGCTCTAACCCTTTATTTCCCTGGTCACGGTTTCTATTAATTTCAAGCTCCCGAGATTGAGATTACATATTGGAATTCTGCGGAGAATTCTAGACCATAGAACCCAGGACTCTAGCCTGGTCAATTAAAACACAAATCTGGGGCCTAATCTAATAGCTCAGAGACTTAGGGGCCTGCTTTGCCATGTAGGGTTGTGAATTCAGTTCCTGGAGCCCGCCCCCAAGTGCTGAGAGTGAAACCTGGTGTCAAGATCTCTGCACTGTAGCCAGCTGTGTGTAAGCACTGCCACAAAGGGGTAGGGGGCCAGTGACTGCCAGAACTAGATGTTTGAGCACCATAGCTTTCGACCATCACAACGTGTGTGAGCACCTCAGTGAACTCCCCAGTGAGCATAAGGACCAAAGTATGTGTGAGCTCCCACCACTAAAGACCAGGCCCCTCAGCTGAGTGGTGTGAGTACCACGACTGGATGGCGGACACCAGGAGAGTACCATAGCAAGTGTGCAACCCCTGGTCCTTGCAACAACAGCTAAGCAAAAACTGGGAATCTGGGGTGAGAATGGGGTCCAAGTAACAAGTTATTTTTTTTTCTTTCCGATTTTTGGGTTACACCCAACAATGCTTGCTACTCATAGCTTAGTGGCCACTTCAGTCCTAGCAGTACCTGGAGGACTAGGTGGTGTAGGCGATCTAAGCACAGTCCGTCATATGAATGGCAAGTGCTTTAAATCTTAACCTCCCTCTCAGGCCCTTATATATTTTCAGGAGTGGCCTCAGGCACCTCCTGGTGTGACATCCCTTCACCCAAAAGAGAAATAAAAAATATTTATTTCTGAGGTGATTTGCCTTTTGCAGCCAGGGTTAAGAACCACTTCTCGGTACAACACACAGCTGCATGTATTTATAAATGCGCCTAGCCAGTCCAAAAGTAACATCTCTAACCTTCTGACCAACTCACCTTAAAAGTAAAGGCTCACCCTTTAGCACAGCAATTGCACTGTTTGCTGATTGCAACTGTCTTGGTTAAGGAAAGGAGCAGCTGGAGTGGTATTCTTTGATATCAGGCCCTCTGCCCTCTTGCACAGCCATACATAACAGTTCCAGGTGGTTAAAAAAGTGCATGGACTCACCTTCGATAATTATCTGTGACCAAACATCCTCATCATATACAATATTTGGGGAGAGGAGGATACACCAGGTGCTGCTCAAGGTTTACTCCTGGCCCTGTGCTCAGGGATCATTCCTGGGAGCTTGGGAGTCCATATGGGGTGTTGGGGATAGAACTTGCGCTGGCTACATGCAAAGTAAGCATCTTACCCACTGCATTATCACTTTGGCTCTACACACGCTTTCTTTTATTTTTTTAATTTATTTATTTAAATAAATAGATGTCTCTGAGAGACTCACAGACATGGGGCAGAGCTGCTACCGGCTATCCCTGTGCTCAGCTGATCATGAGACACCCTGGAGGAGAGGCAGGTTCTAGCCCTGGCCCACCACCACCAGCAGAGACTCGCAAGAAGCCAGATGACTCCACCATTCCATGAGGGCCGCCATTCTCCACATCTGGACTTCCCTCTCATCAGAACTCCACCCAGCAGAAGAGCGACTACAAGAGTATGCCAACTGCACGGCAGAGCCTGGCAAGCTACCTGTGTCGATTTGATATGCCAAATACCAGTAACAATTATACAATTATATACCTCATTTCCATGACCTGATGGAATGGTTTGAGGCTCTTTATGTTCCTGGAGCAAGCAGATGCCCTTGGGCTCTACTAGCATGAGACAGGTCATATGGAGATGTTACTACTGCCTGCTAGAGCAAATCAATGATAAACAGGAAGACAGTGATACAGTGATATATATATATATATATATATATATATATATATATATATATATTTTTTTTTTTTGCTTTTTTGGGTCACACCCCAGTGATGCTCAGAGGTTATTCCTAACTCTTCACTGAGGAATTACTCCTGGCAGTACTTGGGGGGACCATATGGGATGCCAGGGATTGAACCAAGGTCGGCCGCATGCAAGGCAAACGCTTCACCCACTGTGCTATCGCTCTGGCCCATACACACGTTTCTTTAAAGAAGACTTTCAATATTTAATTTTGTTTTCTTGGCCACACCAAGCAGTCTCAGAGATTAATCCTGACTCTGTGCTCTGGGATCACTTCTGGCCGTGCTCAGAGGACCATATGGAATGACAGAGATCGAATCTGGATCTGCTGTATGCAGGGTATGCATCCTGCCTGCTGTACTATATCTCCAGCTCTGTCCTTTAAGATTTCTACTAAGCATTTAAGTCATTCGCTTATGTAATGTTGAGATCTTTCTGGAAAGAGAGCAAACATCTGTGTTGAGATCTTTCTGGAAAGAGCAAACATCTGTCTGAGCAACAGGAGAACCCATGGAAGATGGGGAATAAGCCAGGATGACATACTTCCTCTGGGGAGTCAGATTCTTCAAGTGTCCAGTGAATTGATGGGACATATCCAGTGAATTAAACTCTTCAGATGCTCAAGGGGTTTTGTTCTCACTCCCCCACCTCTCTTCCCAAACAATTGTGCATACAAATGCTCAGGAAAGTGACATGTACCGAGCTAGGGGACTTTCTGGACAGTTTCTGAAACTTCCACTATGTTGGTGGCCAGGTGGTTGGTTTACATTGTGGGGTAGGAAAGGGAAAAAAAGAAGAGGTAAAATTCTGCTTTGCACACATCAGAACCAACCAGGAAATAATTGGGCTTACAAGTCTAATCTAATCATGCTTTTGTTTATTCACCTCATATAAAAGTTTCTTAAGAATGCATTGGAGCACAATATAATAGTCATACTATAACATATCTTATGAGAAACTTTTGAAAACAATAAAATTTCCACCTGAAATAATGCAGTGTTCATAGACAGACAACCCATTGGTCATGCACGAAGGTGCCAGTTCTTAAGGACTGAGTCACAATGCAGAAGTGAAAGCATGGAAGGATATTTTACAAACTGAGCCTGGAGTCAGTAAGAGGCTGAAGAAGTGTTATCAGAAGCTTCACATTGGCATGATTTATGACAACCATTCACATTGTATTATAAAATTCACATTGCTTTATTGTTTTCTTTCATAACTAATTGGAACATGGCAGTCCTGCTGGAGGGCTGCCAGGAGGCTTTGCTATTCAGTCAGTAGTCTGGGAACACTCGGAAGAAAATTCTCTGTGAGCTAATGTAGTGTTGTGTTTGAAGCCCCAAATAGGAGAACCCAGTTGGAACCCAACATTTGGATAGAACAAGGGTAAAAACCCCAGCCCAGTGCCCCCTACCCCTTATCAAACTCTACGAAAGTAAAAGCTCAGTATAAACCATTTAGTATCTAATATGAGAATCCTATTTCCAAAACCAGTTCATAAAGATTCATAAAAGGGAGGAGTATTAGTGACTCAGATCAGGAAAAGGGAAGAAGGGAGAAAAGACCCCCAATATCCACACAGATGGGCAAGCCTCATGTCTTTCTTAAGTAACTTTCAGGTTATAGACCACACAATACAAAAAAATAACAAAAAACATTACAAGAGAAGTCATAACTCTTAGGCAGAGTTTTCTACACAAATGTAACACCACCATTGGCAGGCAATGTTAGATATATAAATTAATAACTTACAAAACATTACATTATATACACTGGGTAATAAATACACAGTTATAAACAGAGACTGAGGTGTTAGCGTGGAAGGCAGTGCAAGAAGAAAACGGCAGCATTAAGTTGAAAATAGCATGATTGAGCATGAAGAGTTCAGGTTCCAGCACAGGGGCCCTACGACTCCCCCATTACTGAAGGTTTCAGGACAATGCCTCATAAAACAGGATTTTACACATTAGTACTTGAACATGACCCTCCCTCTGAGGTTCACTAGAATTCTGTTTATAGCCAGAAAGCGACTGTCTAGGGAGAAAAACTGTGTAAAGCAGGCAAACGGTTCCCGGTGAGCTTGGGTGGGACAATAGCTAAGGAACATGTAATTACAAGTATCTCCTTGCTGTCTGCAAACGGAGCTGTAGCAAAATGAACACTATTTCCCGAGAAAGAAAGAAGACCATTTTCTTTCCTTATATTTTTTCCCTGAAAGGGTGAAAAATGTTATGTCAACGCTGAATGCTGTATAGAAGTGGATACTAAACTCTAGGTATTCAACAGGCATTTTCAAGACATGAAAATGTATTACAAAAAAAAGGCACAGAGGTTGGCAGACAAGCGACGAAGTGAGCAGATTTTAAATGAAGTTATCAGCTCAGTCACTAGGGGAGACAGAGTCCCAAAAACTTAGTGCCAAAAAAAAAAAAAAAAAAAAAAACTCTCAGTGTCCCGTCTTCGCTCTTTAAATCATTGAGTCGACTCTGTCTCTGGCTTCTAGTACCACAGGAAGCCGCCAACTCGCCACTGAACTGGCCAGTGGGCCAGTCAACAGTGGAACTTCCTGAGCTGCTCTCGCTTCCGGTCTTGCCTTCTGGCTCCAAACTCAAGTCACTGGAAAGGCCACTGGGCCCTTGTCCCGTGCAGGCCTTAGCCCCCAGGGCAGCTGGCCCGCCCATACAGCTGCATGCGGATCAAGGCTGGAACGTTTATCGCCACCCACAGAAGGGGATTAGGTGTCAGTCGGGACTTGTCCTCAGTTGTGCCATCTCCATCCGCCTCTCCGAGTGAATCCTGGTGTCCTGGCTCGATCACACACAGCGCCTTTGTGCTGCTGAAATAGCTGTGACCCTCACCCTCTTTGTCCGGTCCTTCAGAATCCTCTTCTTCGAGCGCCAGTTCAAACTGAAACTTCTCCATCAGACCCTGGCAGTCTCTGTTCTGCTCGTCCAGTGGTGGGGAGGGGCTCTGTGGTATCATGCTCTGATACCAGTTCCTGTTATCTTCTAAAGTGTCCAAAATGTCCTGGGCATCTGGCTGGACCAGATCTGCCCAAGTCTCCCACAGCGGATGAACAATGTAGTCGATGAAACCAACCTGGAAAGAAACAAAGCAACACATCTGTGAGATCCTTGAAAACACAACACACAATTTCAGTTTCCATCAAAGAGAGACCCACAATGCGAGATCAAAAATAATGGAGTCTATTCTTTGAACATCTCCCACATGCTCCATCCTGCACTGGCTGCAAACTATGCACTCTGCGCCCCCCCACCATCCCCTCAATCGCACAAAGTAGGTTCTTGTGAGCTGCCTTTATAAAAGGAGAAAACAAAGACTTGGTGAGATGAAAGTCAGAAAGACAGTTAAGAGGAGGAACCAGGGCTCAGAGCCAGATCTGTCTGATCCAAAGCCTGCCTTCGTCTCGCAACATCTGCCAACTTTTCCTTTCATGTGTGCCAGTCAGAAGTCTGGATGGAACCATGGCGGGCTGGGAAAGACTCCATCACTCCTAGGATTCTGTGAGTCACTCTTCTGGAGAAGGAAACCCCAGATCTAATGTTCTGACTCAACATTCTTTCCCCTGATAACTTGAGAATATGCCACCGTCCCGATATGAAGAGGAGTCGGCCCCTGAGTCCTCTGAAATTTCTCAAGTTCTGTGGGATGCTTTTGATTTGTAAAACCGAGTTTGGTCAAACACTTGAACATATATCACGCCTCTCAGCCAACAAATATCCCCTCTGGGGGACACGTCTACAATTGTTTTAGATCCAAAGGTACACACTCATTTCCATCAAGAGAAAGAAGGGAAAATAAAAAACAATTAAGCAGTTCCTTTACTAGCGCTCCTGTGAAAAATACGAGGCCCATGGCTCTGTTATGGTTTACACAGCGGCAAGGGCAACGCATCCTGCATGGGCCGGTTCAATGGCCTCGTGCTGACCTCTCCATTGTCAGACAAACAGGAAACATTGGGGGTGGGGGGCAGGTTGAGACAAAGAATAGGCACTGGTTGAATGAGAAAATGGAATTCCCCTGTCATGGTCTGGGTTCGAGTCGGGAGAAATGAACAAGGGTAACTTCTATGTACCCACAGGGCATTATAGCATTAGCTTTTCCACAACACTGAAACTTTATTAACATTCTGCTTTGGGGCCAGTCACTTAATATCAATGTTATACTACACTTCAAAACCTCAGTCATATGTGACTACCTATCTCATGATCTATCATCTATCCATGACCTCATATCTATTAGCCATCAACTTCCTATTATCTATCTATCTATCTATCTATTATCCATCTATCTACATATCTGTTCTCTATGGTGTTTGCCTAACCTTAAGAGAATTCACAAAAAGTCAAGGTCTCCAAACTGCATGGGTTTTTAAGAAGTGTTGATTCAGATGCTTTTTTTCCCCCTTCCACCCACTCTTTTGCGCCTCCCATTTGCTTCTTCATGTGTGTTTACTAGCCAGTAGTGAGTATCTTCAAGGTGTTTTCCAGGGAACAGAAAGAATGTGCTCAAGGCAATGGAGAAACTGAATCAGCTAAGAGAGCAGTAATTTCCTTTCTTCGAGCGCTTTGCTTTTATTGAATACTCAGTGTCTTTTTTGTTTGTTTTTTATTAAGGCAGCCTATAGTTGCCTCCTCCCTGAGCCCTGGGATGAGAAGTAACTTCAAGTCCTAAGATCACCCAATCAGGGGCTTTCTGGCCAGATTTATCAGATAATGGCCATCAAAGCCCATCTGCAAGAAACCACAGTGGGAGCTTCATGACAACAGGCAGAGATGGGTGTGAAAAGCTTTACAGGGCGGTCTCAGAAAGCCTGTGAATTGGACCAATAGGGAGAGCTTCGCCCCTGACTCTCTGGGAGAAAACCTGCTCCCTCTCTCACAATACTGCTCAGAGGCTCAAATAGGATGCTGATGAGAAACGAGTGGAAAAAACACACAGAATGCCATAGAATTAGAAAACACTTCCTTGTCACAGGACATTGTATCTAGCACGCACATTCGCACGTATGCATGCATGGACCTGTTGCATTGACCCTAACTAACTTAATGTTAATATGTACTTATTATTTTTGGGGGTTAGGGCGGTGTTGTTGGGCCACATTCAGTGCAGGTCAGGGCTTACTCTTGGCTCTGTGCTCAAGGGTCACCTCTGGGGGGTGCTTCGGAGACCATCTGTGTGTGCTGCTAGCTATCAAGCTCGGGTCTGATGCATGAAAGGAAAATACCTTATCCACTTTCTCCAGTCCTTAATATACAGTTTTAGAAGATACATTTTTAGAGCATTTTCACAGATTTGAAACGTGTTTAATCTAGTGTTTTAATAAGCAACAAAAGAGGACTGGCGAGATAAGTAAGGCAGGCCAGGTACTTGCCTTGCACGTAACCCCCTGGCATCCTGTACGGTTCCCCAATTTCCAGCAGAGTGATCCTTAGGCATAGAGCCAGGAGTAAGAACTGAGTACAACCAGGTGTGGCCCAAATGTATCCCTTCCCCAAATGAAGAAACAAAGAAGTACTTGCATGGATAGGAAACAGTGATATAAAACAACAAGTAGAGTAAAAGATGACTGACACAAGGAAACACTCCTCAGTGCTTTTGTGATAAGAACCGACAGATCCATTCTCAGTCATGACCATTCTGGCTCAGACCATTTGTTTTCCAAACAAACACATCTCCCAAGACCCTGAACATGTCACAATGTTCTCAAAGATGTAGATATAACATTTGACGAGGAAGGGGACAGGATAGAGGACAGGTTTTTAAGGTTGAAGCAGTGTGTGGGGATGATATTGGTGGCTATCTACTGAATTATGAAAAGACAGAAAAAGCAGCATGCAGGGAACACAAGGATGATGTGTGTGTTTGGATAAAGTGAGAGCAAAGGGAACCAGAATGGATACAGGGAAAGGGACACCAGTCATTGGTTTAATCAGCTGGATTTGCTCAGGTCATGGCTACTATCTAAAAATGTTTGCACCTACATAGTCCAAACTTTGATGGATTTCTGATGTCTGTTTTATCTCCACCCTGTGAAATTGAGTGTATGTATTGGAGAAGGCAAATGAGTCATGAGTATAATGGAACTAAATGAGTACTTGCTTCCGTATTATTTTATACTCTGCACTTTCAAAAAAGAACCAGATGGAATCTTTTAGTTCTACAGAAACGTTGAGAATCTTCTATTAGATACCTGGGATTTTTCCACAGATGCTGTGTGCTTATCACACATTGGGCTGATCTCCATTCCTCTCTCCCTCTCTTTATCACCCTGCTGGAAAAATTCCTCCATGATGCGATCTGTCCATTGTCGGTATAATTCCAAGGACTTGGTGGGATTGCTCAAGTCTGCACAGTGTACCATGTTGCGAAGAACCTGAAATCATCAAATTTTGGAAACCTCGTAAAATTAGGTATAAATACCACCAGAAGAACATCTCATCCCTCTTGTACTAGTACACTTGGTACCAAACTTAACGTTTTAGTTGCATTATAATTATGTGTGCACCAATAAAACAGCGTGACAATGCAGCTAGCCAGAGTTGGTTATTTACCATCATAGAGTTCCAAAAAGGGAAAATGTGTGTCTTCTCAGATTGACAGGCACTGAACTTAAAAACTGGAAAGGACATTAGAGGTCAGATGCTGCCATCCTTTCCTTTCCTTATTTTGGAAATAATGCAAAAAATTACTCAAATTAGATGTCTTCATATTTTCCACTTGTGGAAAGAGGAGACCAGCTGATGGTAATTTGTATAATCAAAACAGACCAAACAAACTTTGAGTCAATGGGATTAATATCCAAACATGAGCTTTGGGACTAGCAGTCACGTATGCCTTATTACAAAGAGACTTTGCCATTCATTTTTAGAGCTCAGCAATTCAAAATAATGTTTTTGTTGTTTTTTTTTGTTTCATATATCAGAGCACACATTTACATGTCCAATTTTATTTAGTTTGTACTTAAAGTCAGTTCCAAATTGTAGTAGGCACCTGGGACATATAACTACATGGATTTTTAGTTTGTTCTCAGTTGCTATTTGATTTGGCTTTGCATTAAGTCAACAGCCTCTTTCATCAAGTACCTGTATGCGGTCAGTATAGTTGTCCAGAAGAAGAACGCCTGAGCTTGTAACTTTTTTTTGTTTCTACCATGGTCTTCAGGTCTGCCAGCAGGCTCATGTGTTTGGACATATCAGTCGCCAACACCTTGGGTAAAAAGAAAATAAGAATGTCAGTAAACTCTGTTTATCAGAGAGATTGGAATTTCCCTTCCTGCAAAGACAAAAGTGAACTAAGAAGGCAGAGGGGCTAAAATCTTACCATGTCAATAACCATTTTCCTGAGTGTCTGACGCTGTTTCTTGCTGAGATTCTGAAAGATGTCACAGTGTTCTTCTTGCAGCAATTTGAAGCCCACGGCAAGGTGATGGTTTTCTAACACAGATTCATCATTGTACATCAGTGCGAGTTCGAGTCTAACAAATAAGAAAAATATGACTTAATCAAAGGTACGTAGTTCCAGTGTTGGCATTTTGTCAAGATGAAATCGGATCTAGCATTCTCCAGATCATTTCAAGATCTAAGACTAACACGCCTTTTCCCTCTAGAGAAACAGTCCCTGTCTCCCAAGGGATGGGAGTCAGTTTCTGAGCACAAACATGTTCTAGAATATATCAGTGCCCAATATTCCCTCTGATACAAATGCAGGGTACTATAAAATCCATTTTGCCGTTTTATATGGAACACTGACGTTAAGGTCTGCCCAAGCAGCTAATTGCTACCTGTGCCTCACTTTATACATTTCCTTTATGTCTTCACACTCTTTTGAAAAGAACAAACCTTTTGGCCTTTTTAGGCCACTAAACTTTATCAATAGTGTTTTGATTTTTTTTTCCAACTCTAGTCATTTCTTTATGTGCCCTTCCAACTCTGAAAATTGTGACATAAGGTTAGGATTTTTAAAGAAAATAATAATGGGCTATCTTTATGTTCTCTAAATAATTTAGTTTGGGGGAGTTTTGTTATACATACTGTAAGAAAAAAATAATAAATCACATATGTAATAATCCATGGCAGAGCCTGGCAAGCTACCCATGGTGTATTCAATATGCCAAAAACAGTAACAATAATGGACCTCATTCCCAACAAACGGAGATGTTACTGGTGCCTGCTTGAGCAAATCGATGAACAATGGGAAGACAAGTGATACAAGTGATGTAATAATAAATCATTATAAGAATAATGTTGATGTCCAATTTTCCACCTTTTATTTCTATACACAGGAATTGAAGAATTTAGATCTGAAACTACAGCTTCCAGTCTGCCTTTTGCACAGAAGAATTACAGACATCTTCATTGAGACAGAACCCTGGACTGCCAATGAGGATATAGTCATTGAATTGTGAGACGAATTTTCTCTCAATCAAGAAAATAGCCACGTGATCACAGCATGCTACTGTTTATAGGTGTTGTCAGTCTCATGCTGCTGCTTTACACGAGTGTTTCTTACGTTCTCAGGAACGGTGGTGGGATTTATGAAGTTATTTCAGAACTCATGCTCTGCTCACCTTGTGATCACAGAGCTGCAGCCAGTTCTATATGTTGTAGGGCTGTGGGTAACTGGGGCAGAAAGACCACTTACTAGCATATATCTGGGTTGATGCGTAACGCATATAATGTCAACTGATATGATGCCAGCAGTCAGGTCATAGCTCAAATTTTATATTCTTTCAGTAGAATGAGGCAAGAAAACAATGAACTCCACACTTAGGTCCATCAGCTCTTTAACTGATAAAGTGCAGCAAGGACTCCCCACATGGCAAGAAGTTTAAACAAATCTGTAGAACAGCTGGCACTTGCTCTTAATCCTCCCTGCAAGGGGATCACCAACATTTTCCCGCAAAAGTCCAATAAGTTAACGACTGCTTGGACCTCATTAATGTGGATGCCAAACATTTAGAGCATGACAATGGTAGTCAGTACAGCTCGGGGATCTTGACAGTTACTGGGATCCAGTGACAGACAAATTCATCAACAAACGTATGTAATGAATGAGAGTGTGTGGAACCTTTAATGACCCTCCCTGAATTGTAGAAATGTTCCAGAGGTGCTTTTTTTTTTTTTTTTGCTTTTTGGGTCACACCCGGCAATGCTCAGGGGTTTCTCCTGGCTCTGCACTCAGGAATTACTCCTGGTGGTGCTCGAGGGATCATATGGGATGCCAGGGATAGAACCCGGGCCGGCATGGGCCAGCGGCATGCAAGGCAAATGCCCTACCTGCTGGACTATTGCTCCGGCCCCAGTGAGGTGCTGTTTTTGAGTCTTATTTCTGTGGGGATGTTCCCATGACACATCCCTCATCTGAACCTCTTCCTCAGTAGAGAGGAACACTACTGGGTCACTTGCATGATGCAGTAAACCTTGGTCACATTATCTTCACGTCTTTCCTTGCCCTTACTGGATGACTGCACACTGGTTACTCTTTTCTCACGTATCCTATTTTCCAAATGCCAAACATGTTTAGTTTTGTTTTTTATGGCTCCTCTCTGACCCTTTCCAAGTTCACCATGTAGCCTGGAAATTTGGTTGCTAAACTGCACAAAGATCCAGGAAAGATCTGTCTAGCATGAGAGGAACAGAAGTATTACTTCATTATTATTCTTTTATTATCACTAAAACAGCAGGGGGAAAAGTGAAGCACAAGTCATACAATTATCTTGAATAATTTTCAAAATGGCGGACTCACTTGTGTTGATGAGAAACTGATTAGAGACTCCGGGATGATCAACGTCATGGATAGCAGCTGCAAAAATGGCGGCCAGGATTTCCAAATCTGTGAACACAGCCTGCAAAGAAAAACAAGGATTTTAACTCCATTTGCCTTTAATTTCATGGCCATCTTATTAGTGCAGTATAGTGAAGTCCCCCATTTCATTTTTTTTTGTGGGAGAAAAGTTGTGAATTGGTTTACATAATGCCTCAAAATTTGAGTTTAGCTAAAGTGTAAGTTCTGTCCGGCATCAGATGGTCTCAGATAAAGGGAATGATATTCGGGACTCTGGCCAATGGGGGAGCCTGCAGGGAGAGGCTCAGAAGGACAGTAGCATAATGCTTAATGCTTACTGCGAGTGATCAGAAGGTGTCTGCTGTTTGTTTCTTGGCTAAGTGGAATAGCAGGATGGTGCTTATATAACACAAGCACATACAAGCCACAGAAGCAAGTCCAACTGGCTTTGCCCTGAGATATAACAACCTTCCTTTTCAGGCTGAGTAAGTTAGAGAAGAAAAGAACAAATTCCAGACTAATAAGACTGATGATAATTTTTTTCATAAGGCTAAATGTGTGGTATGGGAAGCCGCCTCCTCCATTCATTCATTCCTGTACTTAATACCCATCCACCCAGGCCTGACATGTGGATTAGATTTGCATACATTTCTACATGAGAGTCAGTTCCTTCATGCTGTGCAGAGGCCTCCTCAGCCCCCGCTGCACATACTGATTTAAATCTAATATTGAGTTAGGTGTGTACTGTTTCTGGCTGACATGTTTTTCTCAGCTTGCGACATCTTCATCTTCAGTGATTACTTAAATCTTCTGATCCTTGAAATGCCAGCTTGGTTTCACTTCTCCAATGAAGGCCAATCTGGCTACGCAGAGGCATGTTTACCATCTTCCTGTCTCTAAAGATCTGCTGTACTTGAGGACAATTTCTGGCCCCACCATACCAATCCTGTGGACAGCAGAGGTTGGCTGCTAAATAGTGCTGGTCCACCCTGTGATGTTACAATATAGAACATAATAAGTTTTCTTATTTAATAATAATTGTCACTGTCACTGTCTTCCCACTGTTCATCAATTTGCTCAAGCAGGCACCAGTAACGTCCAAATTTGTTGGGAATGAAGTCCATTACTGTTACTGTTTTTGTCATATCAAATACACCCTGGGTACCGGGTTCATCCCAGTCTTTTTCTATGTCTGCCCATCAACCATCCAGGGCCCACAGGGAAGAGCCCTGGGTGTGTACACAAGCCTGTCTCCTGTCTGCCACCTGCCAACAGGAGTGGTGACTGCCAACACAGCTGGGCACCACAGCCACACCTGCAACCTCAAGGGGTAGGAATTATTTAATTATTTAATAATAATCAAATAGTCTTAAATCCATTTCACTTTTTCAAGTCTTTTTGTATTCCTTTATTTTCGTGGGGTGGGGTGCGTGGAGGAAGAGGAGGGACTGCCAACACCCAGCAGTGTTGAGTGTTGGGTGTCAACCTCCATTCAGTCCTATGCTTGGGGTTTCTCCTGGAGGTGACTAGGATACCATACGGTACCGGAATTGAACCAGGCTTCTTTTGAGGATCAAAGCAATAGAGTTATGGTCAGTTTCATCTTTCTTCACTTTCCAAACTATAAAGGCAAGCCTGTCGAGGGCTTGTTCAATTCGGCCCTGGAGAAGGCCTGCATAATTTACAAGTGCTCGCCACCCCAGTGTTACCTCTCAAGGAACAGCGTGGCCTGCTGGAGACTTTGTGCCTTCTATTGATCTCTACACAGACATTCCTCTGGGAATAAAGGAGCACTGTTACCTTGTAGTGAGATGTCTATCATGGTAGAACTCTGTCCTTAGGGCTAGCGTTGTTTATTCCTTACTTCTAGACTATGCACTTCCTTTTTCTTCAATTCTTAGATGGTGTATTATGAGTTCTTAGAAGAATAAGCCTGAGGATTGCCTTTTCCTTACAGGAATTATATAGAACATTGAGTATCATCCATCTTGGCTATTTCTCACAATGCTGTGTCTGGTGTGAGCAATGTGACTTGTTACACTCAGATTGAGGCTAGATAGTATACCAGATGCTGTAATAGACACTTTTTAGAACTATGATGAGAGGCGAGTATTTGGTTAATTGCTTGATAGATATATTTCCAATTATATGAGACACAGAGACAAGGCTATCATACATAGTATTCTAAACTAAAGCAGACATATGACTTGCTTCTATTAATGACCCTGCTGATAGAATTAGTTCAAAATGCAAATTATCCAAGGGAATTATTTCTATACAGCTATTAAATGTTAAATGTCACTCTTTCAAGGGGATGGGCAGGTATGCACGTGGATCAGAGCTACTCACATCCAGTGCTGGTGTTGAGAGAAGAACATGGGTAGACTGGGCTACGTCCGCAGCGTGTAGGCTGTTATGATATGCCACATCGGAATGGTAATGATCTTCTAAAGTCATCATGTAGGTTACAAATGTGTCAGATGAGATTTTGAATGTCTTTAGCAGGTCTCTTTCCTATGTAGTAAAATGGATCAGAAAACAAATAAGCAGATGTCCCCAAATGAACAAAAGCCAAATATTTAAAAGAAAAAATAAACAACAACTAGGATGGAAAAGCAAAAAACTGTTGGCATCCAGTTGGATAACCAAATTCTCTCCTGTCTACTCACCTGGAATATGGCATACATGATGCATGTCAGGGGTCTGTTGTGAGAATATCCGGCCACATTGAAAATGTTCAGGCCCCATTTATTCAGGTCTTCTAGCTCCTGTAAGCAAAATGAGAGACATTTAACAATAAGGACAGATTTGTGATACCACCTCATTTTTTAATTTATTGTTATTTTTTACAATAGCAGGCTAAGTCTTTCATGTGTCTCTTTTTAGAGAGTTCTAATAGCATGAAGACCTCAGGTGTTGGCCCTTCCTTCTCATGCAAGTTACAAGCTCTGAATGTTTTCTAAAAAAGGGAGTGTGCATCTAAAAATGGAGTCCCTGACCTATATTTACTATACAGCACCCCTAAACCTGAGTTGCGTTCAGAGATGGATGCGAATGATTAGAAATCACGCTGCCCTATTTCCCTGTCTCTCCCTTTTGTTGCTTACAGACTCATTAGTAACAATCTGAAAAACAATCTCAGAAAAAACTCCTCTGCCTCTTGATTGGTATCAGTAAGACCCAGGTCCAGGATACTCAGCCACAACCATGTGCATAATTCAACTCTAATTAATTTTGTTTGTTTGTTTTGGGTTTTGAGGACACAAGGCGGTTCTCAGGAGTTACTCTCTGCCTGTGGCTTGGGAGTTGCTCCCTGTGGTGTCCTGGGAACCATGTGGTGCTGGATTTGAATTGGGTCTCACGCCTGCAGAGCAGTTATCTCTCTAGTTCTAAACTTAAAGTTAAGGCATCATAAGGAGAGTCAGTCACATATTCTGTACTAAAGCTCCTGGTTCACACATTGGCCTGGAATAAATATTATTTGGTGCCATGGTATGGGATTATTCTAAGATGACTTGATTAAAGGTATAACTTGTTTATTTTTCATTGTTTCCCAAATAAAGGATTAACATTCTTTGTCTAGGTCTGGCACGACATTCGATCACTCTTACACTAAAGATGGCTTTCAGAAAATCACACTGAACTTTTCTCCATAAAGTCAGTTCACCTTCTGCCAAGACTAACCTCCTAGAGGAAGTACAAATTCTTTCTAGACCTTCCTCCATTACTAGGGCTTGAGGTCAAGTCAGTACTACCAATTGCTCCTCTTTCTTCTCCAGCTTTGCTAATTATGGAAGTTTCCCCATCATTCCTTGGAATGTAATCTTCTAAGATAATTCAGGTCTGCTTACTGGCCTTGTCTTGGATTCTCCCCATATACTTTCAGCAAGATTCTCCATTCAAAAGTGAATGAACCCAGCTCAAAATAAAAAAGATTATTTGTGATATAAAGAAAGAGTCTCTCAACAGGGTCTTTATTCGCCTACTAATAGACAAAGGGGCCAAATCAGCCTTACCATAACATTTCAGAAGAAAACACTAGCTGTTGCTACAGTACTCTAGTAAGTACCATGGACCATTCACCTGCCGTGGAAGAGGCTATATGCACCTTTCCTGCTCTTTTCCCCAGTTCATACACACCTTGGCCAGATGATCTTCATTTTCTGTGTTGACTCCGGCCGAGATGCTTGTATTGTTTAAGCTTGAGCTGTGCATCAGTTTTTTCACACCACTTATTTGTGTCATAAGTTGTTGCTTTTTTCTTTTCTCCCGGTCTTTCTGGGTGGGAGATGGAATCTCTACATCATTCTGCTTGTCTGCAACAAAGAGAGACATTTTGTGGTTCATATGTGCAGGAACCAAAATACCATGTCTTATCTCCTGGCCCTCCTGGGTGTTCTTAGGAGGAAGAAGTGAGTAGGAAGTTATGCTATCTTTTGTGATCATTTTATTGTTCAGCAAACTGAGGCCTTGAAGAGATGGAAATTTGTCTAAGAAGTGGCAGAGTTCAAGAGTCAATCCTAGATTGTGTGTTTGCAGTATGTTTTAAAAGACGCTCACACAACCCCAAGGTAGGGCATGAATACTTATCTGAAGACTTTTTTTCTTTAAAGTGAGTAACTTTTATGTCTATATAATAGAAAGGATATATTAGCAAAGTCCAGGTTAACGAAATGCATATTCATGTTTTAATTGTTTTAATATATTTGAATTTACTTCTAACTTAAAAATGCATATAACGAGCTGGGATTCAGCTTAGATGACAAGTGTGCATGTTAGAGAGAAATAATGGCTTATAATGTTCAAATAATTACTTTCACGTCTTGGTTCATAACAGTTGAGGCTTAGAGGAGGGCTCTAATTGCAGTTTTACTTCATATCTTATTCTACTAATTCCACTAATAAATAATAAACACAATTATTCTCATTTTCACAGGCATACATGAAAATATTTGTGCTTCTTAAATATTAAGAATCAACTTATTTAATCTTTTTAAAATGCTGCTAAAAAATTAACCGATCTAGGAGAAATGATAAAAATGGATAAACCTGTTTGCAGAAGCCCTTTCTCTTAGTGGATGCTATTAAAACTACCAGCATCTAAAAAGCCAATGTCACTGCTCAGGAATATGTATCCTGAATGCCTCGGAAAAATGCATTAACTCTTTCAGGCAACAGACATTCCTGTGATAATTTAGTAAATGGTTCCATAACCATGTCATTGAGCTAAACGTGCTCTACAGATGAAGAGTTAATGCAGCTTTCAGAAATCCCTCCATTTATCTCTGTTAATTCCAGTGAGAATCAGTGGAGAGCGGGCTTCTCCCTTTGACAATGTCAGGTTTCTGTGTTCACAGCATGACATCTCTGCATCATCTTGGCTACTTGCCTTCCACTTGAGCAGATAAGAAGAGTCACGTGTTCTCCCCAGAGCCCTCTGCCCGCTTCCAGGGTGTAGTCAACACAGAAGCAAAGGCAGCGCGGGGAACTGGAGTAGCTGCCTGCCCCACCTGATCCTGCACTTCAGGCTGTAAAGCTGGGGTCCAGGCTTTTCATCCCAAGAACCCAAGTCTCATGTCCAGGTGCCAAAAGCCCTTAAATCAGGTGGGGTTTGAATGGTCATCTCAATTGGCTGAGGGGTTTCCAGTCTGAGTTTACAACACAAACACCCAGTAAAACTTTTGAAAAAATACACACTTGGGAGCCCCACCCTGTCCTACAGAATCAGCCTTTTAAAAGCTTCCCAAGTGATGGCATCCGAGCCAGGGTAGGGGAACCAATAACCATCCCACACTCTCACTTTCCAGATGAAGTCAGCAACTTGCCCAAGCTCAAAGGGCGATTTATTCAACAGATATTTATTTTGCAATTGCTTTGCGCCAGATAGGGTGATTTCATAGCATGGAAGCCAGATCTTATGATTTCTGTTAAAAAAAAAATTCTGCATCCTGTCTCACTATCTCTGATGGAGAAAATACGAATCATATTATTTTTAAAATCACTTTTCTCCTCATCACTTCACTCCTAACAATGATTACTTTGTGCTGAGACGAAAGTCTACGGTGGACTTTGCCTTCCCCAAGCACCGTTCTTCATGTCTGCTTAAAGATTTCCTTCCGCTGCAGATATAAAAACCTCCAGTGGGACCAGCAACTCTTTCTCTTTGTTTAATTAAAGATTCCCTGTAAAGGCGTAATTGAGCTGAACCGCTATGGGTCAGGAACACTGTGCTAAAAGAGGAAAGCCATTATTCACTGAAAGCCAATTTGGCATTTAATGGGTGTCTCCCTCTGCAGGCATCAGAACACCCCCATAGGTTTCCCCTGATCTGAATTTCCTCTTAAGTGCTTCGCCAGCGCAATGCAGAAAAAGCTGGAAACCCAAAGCATCACAATAAACACTGGGCAAATTTTCTCCTACCCTCTAACTGAAATCACCGTCCACAAAATAGCCCAAATGTGAAGGGGAAAACATAGGACTAGCATAAAACAACCGAGACAAAGAAACAGAAACAGCTTTTCAATGTGTAGAAAAAATAAACATTTGTGCTAAATTCCAAATTTCTCTTCCTTGGTTCTTGAGACAGTTAATGTATTCTCTATCTACCTTTGGAGATAGTAAGCAGTCGGGAAGGATTTCTTTTCTTTTCTTTTTTTTTATACTCTAGCATCACGCAGATTTATCTTACATCTCTTTATAAATACCTTTTGTATGTGGGATCAAGAGAAAAAGAAGAAGAAAGGATAAAGGATAATAACAAGCTTCAGGATGACCTCAACACTGTCTTGCTTTAGCTGTGTTCTCCCCCTATGGGTCCTACATGCCTGATGCTCATTACGATACATCCATCCAGAAATGCCTGAACTGATGAGAAGGGCTCGTTTCTCTCACTGGCCCATCTGGGTACCATTCTGTGAGAGAGAAACCACACCAGCTTCACACATCACTAGAGTTTGGGACTCCCTCTCGCCTAGGTGATGTATTTTCACATCCCGTGACTCTTACTGAGCTATTGCTCTTTAGGTTGAACATAAAGTCACAAAGTTTTTCTCATTTTTTGCTGAGATGATTGCTGTCATTATTTGGAATTGCTAATAGACATTTTCTTTTAGGCCCCCAAGTCCTGCTTCTTAAAAATAAAAATTCTACCAAAGGAAACACGCATTCCTAAAGTGACATTAAAGGTGATCTTCTTTTCTATGCTGTGAGTTTCTCACAGCCATCTTTCCTCGTTACAGAAGTGTGGAGGAGAGTAGGGCGAAGATCCAGACAGTACAACCCGTCTGGCTCTGGAACTAAGTTGTGACCTTGGTTAAGTTACTTCACTGTTCTGGCCCACCATTTTCTCCCCTGCGAAACGAAGGAATTGATGTGTGGTCCTGAAGGTCCTTGGAGGATCTCCAGTGAGTGAAAAAAGCCTTCACGGAACTCCAGGAACACTGAGGAGGTTCATAAGACAGGACGTAGAAATCCATGTCTTACGCATGCAGTTTGGAAATAAGCTTTGCTTGATCGCTTGTTTGAAGACTTAAAACACAAGCCTGGGGTCAATTCTAGAGAGTCCTGGTTTATCTCAGGCAACTGTGAAACTCAGTTCATTATGTGAGACACAGACTGTGTGTGAGAACTGGAAGGGGAAGTCTTTCTTCTGGAAACCCCATTCTACAGATGAGGCATCTAGTGCATTTTTGGTTTATATGATGGCCTTTTTATCCTTATATTTCCTAAGAATATTTGAAATTTGAAATTGTTTTCTGGATTAGATGTACTTCATGAATACACACACACACCCTCACCTACCGAATGCACAGAGTGTGTAAGAACTGAAATTCTCACAACCTTTGCCAACAACATGGTCCTGATCCTGACAATTTGGGGGAATTAGGAGAAGCCAGATGACTGGTTTTCCTTAAGAGATGAGCCTAAATAGCAAATGGCATATTTAAGACGATGCTGACATTTGCTTGTTCTGGTCATCTAGTGTTGAAAGTGAGAGGTTGTCTTTATGATCTTACCAGCCCTCTTTTTTCGATATCTTTGATGACAAAACAAATTAATTCATATCATAAACTGCTCTTGTCCTTGGCAAACAGACCAGGAAAGAGATGACAAAGGAAAAGACCACTTAGGTATAGTCTGGGGATGCGGTGGGATAGGAATTCTGACAGTGTGACTCTAGAAGAATGAAGCTCTTCTATGACAACTTACACGGAGTGGGGTTTTAACATGCAATGTTTGTGAAAGTGAAAATTAGTCCTTGCACCTTTATTGATTTTCTTCTCTGACACCATCATTAACTCCTAACAAGCCCTCACCTGTGCCTAGACTATGAGGGTGTTGTACAGAATGGGGATATCTTTGAAGGCATAAAGAGGGAATAAGGGAGAAGAAAGGGATCTGCATTTATATCATTTTGTTGGTTTGGGGGAACTACACCTGTATTCAAATGATTTTGATTCAGATAGAGTCTAGCTGCCACTTGGAAGTAGTTTGTATGAAAAGAAAATCTCTTTGTTCTCTGGCAAAGACTGTCACCATTGCTATTGGAGAAAGTCAGGTGCTGCAGACACACACAGGCTGCAAACAGCAGCACCGCACTTGTTAAATGTGCTTTTGCTCATTGGCTGTGAGAAAACCCTGATCTTTGTTTGCAGTAGGTGAAGCCAGGATCGATCCGCTCTAGCAGGGGCTGCTTTGATAAAAGGGAAATAAGATTGATCTTTTCACAGAACACCAGAAGAGCTATTTGTGCTTCCATGGGAGATCAAGGCAAATGCTCATTGATTTAATGATGTGTAGCAAAGCCAAAAGAAGGGAGGTGTGAGGTGCTGCTATACGAACAGGTCATTTTTTCCCTGGAAAGTGGAGTTCCCTCAACAAGCATAATTCAGCTGGCATTGAAAGGCAGCCAAATCCCAATCTAAATGCTGCCTATTGACTTTGAAGTACACAACTGCAGACGCTGCAGACTTTATTAAAGAAAGATAGAGTCCAAATGGGTTCATTATGTAACAGAACAGCTTTCCACGGGAGGCAGGAAGCCTGAGGAATCAAACAGGATACATGGCCAGAGTTGAGAAGCAGGAGGTGAAGCTTTTTAGTCACCATATCCTGGGCCACATATTAGCAATGGGGACCACGGAGCATATCAAAGGAAGCACCACACTGGGAAGAGAATGACGCTGCCTTAGAAGGCCAAATCCACCTGAGAATATGACATTTCCACCCCCACCTCCCCTATTGATCGCTTTCTAAGTAACTTAGAGAAACCATTTTTAAATCATTTCTTAAATTATTCTGATGGATCGAATGACCCTACAATTATCCTCAAACCTAAGAAAGAACCTTGGCTCAAATCCTGTTATTAGAAGCACTTAAAGAGCACCACGTCAGAGGAGCTGAAGTTCCTGAATTTAGTCTTGGGCAACCAGGACCCCAATATCTACCCTTACAACCCTTGATAAAGATGGAAGTAGGGAAGTAGCTAAGAAGTACCTTAAGTTTTTAGAAACAAAATTAGCCCACAATAAGACCTTTGCTCTTGGGGGATGAGTATTTTCATCAGTGCTCTCTCTCTCTCTCTCTCTCTCTCTCTCTCTCTCTCTCTCTCTCCCTCCCTCCTCTTTCTGTTCCAACATCTGGCTTATTTTTTTTCTTTTCATGGTTGGCCATAGTTTTAACTAATCTCTGTTTTCTGTGATTTATCCCCATTCCAAGCCCACACAGGGTCTTCCTTATAAGAGAAAATTAATCCTTAAACATTTTTTCAGTTATGGAGCAGATTCCTCAGTTAATCGCTTACCTAAGAAAGTGTTGGATATATATTCAGACACTTGGTTGCCTGATCGGCTCATTTCTGAGAGGTGGGTCAGTTCTCGATTCAGCATTCTTTTAAACTGTTTAAAAAGAACAACAAAAAATGCATTAGCCACCCGAAGAAGCTGCAAATGATCACTTTAGATATTTCTGTCTTCCCCAAGAAGCAGGAGACCGCATCAGCACACTCCGCTCAATAATGACCCGTTTTTCTACAGAATACAATCCCCCTTTATGTGAAATTATTTCAACATCACCTGGGGTGGGGTGGGGTGGGGGTTCAGGATTTTTCTCAGAATTAACCTCCTGATTTCTTTAGAAAATACCAACACAGGAAAAGGCATTTGAATGGTGGTCAAGGTAACTTGAAAACGTAACTCAGTTCTAAAATATATTTACTGGAAATGAAAATATCATTTGCATTAATAACCTGTAGGGTGAAAGGCAACGATGGGCGAAAAGTTTAAGGGAAAATGAAGGAGAAAAAGAATGTTCTTTACACACAGGGAGGGAAAAAAAAGATGGAAAAAAAGAATTGTTTGACAGAAAAAGAACAGAATAAAAACCCAGTACTGATGTTTAAAAGAAAATGCCATTCCGATCTGTCCCTGTTTCACAATAAGCAGCCACGGTGGGCTCAGACAACACACACAGAATCACGACAGGTTCGCAAGAAGCACGCGGGGGTCAACGCTTCACATGCTAGCTAAGACACACCACACACTCAAAATGCACAAAATGCACCCACCTTGATGTAACCCCAAGACACAGAGAGCAAATAATTTGCCTCGGGCATTTTGAAGGGTCTCCCTTGCCACTGTCCACAAATTCCTTTGGCAAAATGCACAGTCTCCCCGGAGCGACCCCCCAAAGCCCAGAAAGCCTTAGAGATGAAAAGCGTCCAAACTTATCAAAGAAACTTAAGGCATTGCCTCATCCACACAAAGCCCATCTCTGCACTCCATGCTTGGAAGAAGTCTGTCTCCCCACTTCCTCGCTGGCAGAGGGAGCCCCAGAAGGGGAAACTGCGTGAAGGCACCAGAGCCCGACCAAATGATGCTGCCGGAGGGTTCTGCAGCGCTGATGAATTATGAATTGTCCCGGTGGCCGA
Source organism: Cryptotis parvus (assembly GCA_021461705.1). Taxonomy (NCBI): domain Eukaryota; kingdom Metazoa; phylum Chordata; class Mammalia; order Eulipotyphla; family Soricidae; genus Cryptotis; species Cryptotis parvus. The sequence goes on along the minus strand of JAJIBD010024738.1, from coordinate 223,250 downwards.
AGGGGTTTTCACTCTAGCTTAGTTCTGCACAGCTGAACTCTGCAAGGAAAGAGCAATTCTTCTCTCTTGAGGGGCTGCCAGACTGGGGAAACACAGCCATCTTTTTAAAAGGAGGAGATTAAAATGGAGGAAGCCCCATGAATATTTAAGTAAATCCGAAGGCAGTACCCTCCCCCATTTGCACGAGGTGTGCCTTAACCCTCTCTCCACTGCGCTGACTGTTGCTCTGTGGACGCAGCCTCACAATGAGCTCAGCCACCGCCAGAGCTGCAGAGGACTGGGCTGGTGGCTTCAGGTACTTTCTGTACATCAGACAATCCGTAAGAACTGTGGCTGTGTTCACACAAGGCTTTCTGTAGGCAAGATTTTTTTTTGTTGTTGTTAAGTAGCTTTTGGGAGGGTTTTTTTTTTCCCTTTCACACCAGCAGTAAGGCAATAAACCAGTTCTTTTTTTCACAAAGAAGAATGAGAAGACAATTAATAGGTTTCTTTGGAATTAATAGGTCCATTTGCAGAACGCGATTTTATGCACTCTGTTCACTGATTAACATATTCAATTGTGTTTGACAAAAGGATAAAATACAGCAAGACTTTTGATCTAGGATCTAGAGTGTGTTAAGAAATATAAGGCAGCCTTTGCTGCGTTAAGAAATATAAGGCAGCCTTTGCTGCAGGAATAGTCAATCATTTAGGAATCTGAAAAAGGATGGTGCTGTTCTGGTATTGCTTCTCCGCTAACTGGGGTTAGAAATATTTGGGACTTTAATGCGTTTTTATTGCATTTTAGCAATCTAGAGTGTGGTGAAAAAGGCCATTTCATTCCTGTGGGCTGTCAGCTTAGACGAGCAAGGGAAAAATGTGTGTGTGTATGTGTGTGTGTGTGTGTGTGTGTGTGCAAGAGAGAGATAAAGAGAGACAGATATGATGCTAGCTTTGAAGCTTAGAGAGTCAGTTATACAATCCCACAATCCCACTACAGTGGGATTCCCTACGCTGACACATCCCACTCCCCTCTTCCACCCTCTCCTCAGTCACCCCCACCCCTGGACTCACAGGAATTCCAGTACTTCAGTTAAAGGAATAGCAAAGCACCATGGCAACAGTCTCCCCTTCCCAGGCCCCGCACAAGCTATTGGCTCTTTCCTGCACGGCATTCCCTTTCCAATGAGCATCCTGTGGGACAATACCTACCCTTCAAGCACCATCCCAGCCCCCTGTTCTGCCACTGCCTGTGCCCAGGAGATCAGACCTTTTAAGGTGAAGTCAGACTGTCTCCACACTGCGCATTGTCCTCCGAGAGGCTCAGCCTCCCTCCCTCTTTCGGGATAACCCGCTGCATAAGTGCATGTTTCCTCATGAGACAATAAGTATGAGCAACCGGGAATCCCTAACCTCTATTCTCTTCTAGTGGCCTTTACATACTGAACCTCTACGCAATTCTGAACGCCTGGTAATTGGCCTAAGTGATTTATTATTTTTTTAAAAACCAACCACTCAGCCTTACTGTCTTCTTCATGTCAGTTCTCAAAGGACTTAGGTGTTAGAAAAGACAGGCATTTTTATCAGCTGATTTATCAGCTGAATTTTGACAAAGAAGTAAACACTCTGCTTCTTTTGACAAAGAAACCAGCCCTTGTAAAAAATAACTGTGAAAGGCAAGTCCTTGGGATTTCTTCCACACCTCTGCCCTAGAATGAACCACATGGCCCAAACACACATGCCATTTGGGTGTCTTTCAGTCCCTCTGCAGTGTTTAGGAATTTTCTGGACTCTGTCATGTTTGTACTAGCTCATGAGACCATTTTATCATATATTTCAGAAATACTGACTACGCACCTAACAGTATGCCAGACTGAAAATGCAAAAATGGGTGGGGGGGAAACCCTTTCATTAGCCTGGTAGCCAACTTTTAGACTCATCAACTTTTGCCCCAGTAGAAGTGGTCAGATATTAAGGGACTTTGGTGAGCCACCACAGTTAACAGAGATCTTTACTTTTCCTTTCTTTTCCTTTCTTTTTTTTCTTTCTTTTTTTTTTTTTTTTGCTTTTTGGGTTATACCTGGCGACGCTCAGGGGGTTACTCCTGGTTCTGCACTTGGGAATTACTCCTGGCGGTGCTCAGGGTTCCATATGGGTTGTCAGGAATTGAACCTGGTCCACTACATGCAAGGCAAATGCCCTACCTCTGTGCTACCACTCCTCCAGCCCCTTAATAGAGATCTTCGACCCTTGGTCAAAGATTGGTCCCTTACCTCAGTATAATGGGGCAGGGAGAATTCAATCCCATAAGGCTGAAAACACCTCATTCTCCCTAGTCTATAGTTACCTGTCCCATTGCACAGGATCTTGCTGGGATACACTGTCAGTCTCAATGTGGGGGGACAAGGCCGCAAACCTCAGATGCAAGAGTGAGGAGCAGCTGAACTTCCTGATAGGCGAACTGAACCTGCTGGATAGGCGAATCTTTTGTGCTCATAGAAGTAGCTCCATGAATCCCACCTTCCTCCTTTTCATGCCTAATTTTGTTTTTTCTATGGGACTTCTGCTAAATGCTCGGCAATGACACCGAAAACAAAGTCTCCTTAGGCCGCCATCAAACTCACAACATGATGAAGTACGCAAATGGAGGTCACTTGGTGTCAGAAACAGACCCAGTCCTTCCCAGGTTGCTTAGCAACCCCCGTTGGTTTTCCTCCTCCATGAGGGAGGGCCCAACCGCACTGACTAAGGCAATCATTGCTCTCATCAAAAGGCATTTATGAAGGGCCCACTTATGTGAGGTTCTGAACAAAGTCAGAAGGGCAGACATGGTGTTTGGGGAGCAGCTGGGGAACTTTTACATTCTTGTAACACAGTGGAGTCCCAATTAGGAGGATTAGTGCGGGTCTTTGTGAGAAGCAGGACAAATGGGATCCATGTGAACTGTATTTGAGGGGACCTGGCTGAGGAGATAATTAGAGGCCTCAGCTGTGTTAAGGTGTCAGCGGCTCTGGGAGGGAGCAGAGGCAATCATCCCGTAGCAAGAGAATCTTGGCTTTCTTTCCCAGCTCTGAATTCTGGTGAATTCCTGTCTTCTCTCCTCTACAAAAAGGAGAAATTTTTTTAGGCCCAGTTTTAGGATGGTTTTCAGCCTCTCTCATGGAACCTTCCATAATTTCATGAGATGCTTGGTGACCGCTTCCTACGTTCTGAAGATGATTTGCCAGTCCCAGATTTTTGCCAGAAAACAAAATCCTCTCAACATAACTAAGGAAAAATAGCCCCAGTTGGAAATGTTTGGGTTCAGAAGAATAACCCTGGTGAGGAACAGATCTTTGCCACGCTCCTAGAATCTCATGTTCTAATTCTTCCATTCTTCTGACTACTTCTCAAGCTTGGGGTTGAGTTTAGAAAGGAAAGTCAAGAAACTCCTGATTGAAACTATTTCAAGTCACTGCAGAATTGGAAGGAAATGGTCATGATTTCCTTATCCAATGCAGCAGAGAAATCCACCAACAGGATCACAGTATTTCAAAAGATAAAGGCATCATCTCATATACACAGATCCTATTTTTCCACAAAGAATCCACCTTCGCAAGAAAACCCTATTAGAGCCTACCTAGAAATAATGTCTCCTGAGGCAAGAGCCAAAAGGTCCTTCCAACCAATAAGTAAAGTCTGTGAATGAACCCTTAGTAAACATCCTCTTTCTTTGCATCCCGCAACGTATGCATGTTGCCCAACAAGATTTGTGAATACAAGTAGAAACTACAGTTCAATTTACCTTTTCCAAAAAATTGAAAAGGTTTATTGCTAGGTAATGTACCAATGGAAATGTTACTGGCGCCCACTCGAGCAAATCGATGAATAATGGGATGTCAAGTGATCAAGTGAATGTACCAAGAATATACATAATATATATATTATATATATAAATAGTATTCATTTGTGATTTAGGTGAAGAAACTAATTGCAAAAGCTGAAATTTAGTTGTCCTTGACATGAACATTTTATGTGATGACCTTATGTCATTTGCCCTCATTTTCTAAGCGATATGTAGTGATTCTCTTTGAGCTAGCTTCTTTGGCCTTGATGGAACCCTTCTCCACCCTGGGATTTACCAGGGATTGAGCCATTTCCAAGATCCATTGGCATAACAGGATCTCTAATGGAAATGAGTTTTTGGTGAACTGAATTATACAAAAGAGATGGATCAAACTAATCTCAGAGATTCAGTTCAGTTCATAAAACTTACTAATTTTATGCTTTGGAGAATACAACAATTCTGAGCTAGAGAGATCACTCCAAGAGCTGAGTGTAGGTTAGCAAGTGGATAGCTGGATCTGATCCCTGGTACCACTTAGCTCCAGCAGTACCTCCAGGTGTAATTCCCAAACACTGAGCCAGGGGTAGCTTCCAAACACTGTGGCATTATTAGTAAAATTTAAAAAAAAATCTGCAAGAGTCATTATACCAGGGATGAATATCAAAGGTAAGAACCTTTTTGAAGTGCAATCCGGGTTTGTTAGGAAGTAACTTGGAACTCTCCTAGGGATAGTCAGTTATCAGAAACATCCCGGAGTCCACAAAATCAGCCACTCTCTTGCCAGGGATATCCTCCTGATGAAGTCAGGAGGTGAAACAGGCTACAAATGAAACACAGTGCCAACAAAGAGGAAGACAAGCCGGGACTTACCCTCGTGGGTGGCCGTCTGCCTGCGCAGAAGCCCATCTGGGAGACGGGCGCCTTATTGTGTGGGATCTTCCTGTTTTTGCTGCATGAAACAACTGCCCAAGTCATTAAAGTCACAATGACTTTCTGGGGGACAAGATTTTGACTCATATCTTGCACTTTGTTAGTCACAACTGAATAAGAATTCCCGGGTATCAGGAAAGTGAAGGGGCTGAAATTCTTCCTGAACTCACAGGAGGTGAGCAGCCCAGAGGAAGGGAATGGCAGAGCGGTGGCACCATGTAGTGGGGGTGTGGTTCAGCAAGATTGGCTGCCTCTGAGATCTGGTCCTAACCAGAGGCAGGGGCCTGGGGGAAGGGGATTTGCTTTCTCGGACCCAGGTATCTACAGTACAATTTGTCTCATTTCTAATGTTCTTTCGGGTTGCAAAGAAATTGCTTCGTCCATACCCCTAATCTTTACATGGAACAAAGACTCAAAAAAAGGAAGTATTCGAATTCCTAAACACCTTCACATCCCTTTGCACAAAATCCGATTTACAACAGAAAGAAACAAACGAAAGACCAACAGGCCGGCCAGGGGTGGGGTGTGGGGCGCCAGTGATAGTGCAGGGTGGGTGTTTGCCTTGCACTTGCCTTGTCAATCAGGGTTTCTTCTCCAGAATCCCATATGGTTCCCCAAGCACCGCCAGAGCGGGGAGACCAGAGCAGTCTGGCTCGTGAGACCACAGCCAGGAGTAACACCTAAGCCTTGCTGGGTGTGACCAGAAAAAGCCAAAAAACAACCTCCTCTCCCAAAAAGAAAACAAACCCACACAGATACTGGATACTTTCTTTGAACTCTTTACCAATTTTTAAATCCTCATGGTATTTTTTGTCCAGAGTTAACTTTAATGATGTTTTACTTTTTGTTTGTCATGGATTGGGGTCACTGGTGGTGCTTGGGAACTCTGCTGTGCCCAGGATCTAATCTAGGTTCAACACATGGAAGGAAGCACCTCGGCCACCGTATTTATCTCAGTTCTTAGTATTTCAGATAATATGGCCATGTGTACCTGATCTCTTCTATCGTTACTGCCTTTATTGATAAATTCTAGTATCTCTTTGACACCTGATGTCTACTTTGTTTAATGGCATTTGTATTAGAGGAAGAAAGAAAATCAAATGGATTGAGTTGGCAATGTAGTCAGGGAAAGAAAAAAAAAACACTAATAAGCTTTCAACTTGACACTAGTTCCATGAGGGGTCAACCCAACAGACACGTTCTGCTGTTCTAACCTCTGGGAGAAGCTTCTGGTACAGTAGAGAATGCAGCCTGGCCTTTCTAATCGTGTTTCCTTATAAATCAGAAAGAATGCCCCTCAGCGCGTCAAAACGGAAGGATTCTCTTCCCTTGGCTGCAGTTGGGATGATGTGAATCATATTCCTGGCCTCAGAGCTCACACACGTTTAGTTGTGGTGCTTAGACTGTAGTTCACTGGGGCCCCAAACAGCACAGTTGTTGGGACCAGTCTCAGAGCATGTGGGCAGCACTGGGGATCAAACTTGTGACCTCAGGCTTATTGAAAGACAGGCATATTGCCAGTGAGCCAGCCTGAGGGCTCTGACTGATTCTCTTCCTATACAGAACGAAGAACAAAAGCATATATGACAATAAATATGCAATAATAAAAAACACGCAGGAATATAGCTACCATAACTCTGAAACAAAAATGGCATTTAAGAGGAAACAAACAGAATCAATTCCACTTACTGGTGAGAATACATGCGTTTACTCAAGTGGCATTTTAAAACTCAGAGGTACCATTAACATTTTCATACAGATAGTTACAAAGCACTAAATGAGCTTAAATACAACTTTAAATTCAAATGCCCTGAGGATTTAAAACTTGATCCTAAAAGTTCTCAAAACTGCTAGGAATTTCTTCCTCGGCATCTATCTTCCTATCTCTCTAGTTTTTCTAAGAATTTCTGAAAACTTCTCATGAAGAGAAATGGCACACACTTAAGGGACAATAAAAATCTGACCTTTACTAGTCACAGAACAACTCCTATAAGAATATTTAGAGAAATTTCTCATGAGGGACATTCTGCTAACTCCCCAAAATTACTGCAATAGATACAGTTAGATAGGCAAAAGGCTCTGTAACTATTTATACCCAATATGCGTTCATGATGCATTTTTCACTATATATGCACACATACTATTTCTATAGGCTATATATACATTATGTAAAATGTATTTCTACACATTGGTAGGGATGACAGGATTAATCCATTAAAACATGGGGCACACAGTTAAAATGAAAATTTCAGATAACAACAAATGTTCTCTTTTTAGTGTAAGTATGCCCTAGATACTAAGAACATGTCCCAAATATCTCTTCAGAAAGTGAATTTCAAAAGCATCTGCTTAAGAATGCATCAAGTTGGAGGGACTGTGTATGTGTTGGTACTTTAAAATGCTTCAGCTTGCTTGTTCTTATGACTGATGTCTGTTCTGCTGATCAGTAGCTATTGCCCAAATGTTACAATTTTATAGAGATGATTTACTCCTTCTCTTTAATGAGACCCATCACAAACATAGGGCCAAACAAAGAAGAGAGATTATGTAGCTTTAGGGTGCCGGGCTTAATAGATATAATAGAGGGCTTTACTCAATAGATGTCAAAAACATGCAGCAACTGAGAAAAATCCAGGAATTAGGCACTGTATTAAGTTACTCATTTGATTTTGTATTGAAATCTCTACACCTTTTTTGGGGGTGTATAACGGCTAATATTTAACCTCAAGTTTCTAAAGTCAGCTCTGAGGCCATGGCAGTTGAACGCTATTGCAAAGCACATGACTAAAGAATTCTGCACTATTTCACAACTAGAAGTTCCACAACTTGCTACGAGTTTTATTAGAAATCTAATCAGGGCCAGAGACAAGGACCATTCAATTTGTCTAACCCATAGAAAAGAACCTTTAATCTGGTCTTAAAACATGGACACAGAACAGTGGGCTCCCCCAAACATTCTACTTTCCTTTCAGAAACCCTCTAAATCTTGGTCAAGGCTCTCTTGAAAGAATATATTTCAAGGAACTTTCAAATATAGTTCTGATAACATGCTTTTAACAGTGCTCATGTGTATACTCTCAGTGTACAAAGTTAGTGTTCCCAATTACCAACAAAGTGCCCATGACCCTCTCCACTGTCACCTCCAGGTCAGCTATTTATTCTCCCACTATACTATTCCCCATGGATGAGTAATCTCAATTTTGTAATTCAAGACCAAGGGTTTGTCATTGTTCAATACTGTCAATTCCCTGTTTTGTCTTACAGATGGTTTTTTATCCTTTTCCCTCTGATCTATTTTTCTTGATACCCTTTAGTCTCATTAGTTTCCAGCAAACTGTATAATTTCATCCTTTCTTACAGCTGCATACTACTCCACTGTGTATAGAGATCACACCTTCTTTCTCCATTCATCTGTCACTGGCCATTTGAATTGTTTCTTATCCTGGCTATAGTACTAAGCGCTGCAATGAGCACACAGGTGTGCTTATATATCTTTTCTAATTATTGTTTTGTGTGTGGTATTTGGGGGTAAATGTAAGAAGCAGAATCAATGAATTATACAGTTCTTTTTAAGAAATCTCCATTCTACTTTCCATAGAAGCTAAACCAGATATTACCACATTAATGAATGAGGTTTCCTTATTTAATGTATCTCTGCCAATACTTGCTGTTTCTAGTCTTTTTGATATATGTTATCTTCATGGGTGTGAGATGTATCTCATTATGGTTTTGATTTGCATTTCTCTGATGGTGATTACTATGAACACTTTCATATGCGTACTAGCGATCAAGTTTCAGGGAACTGTCTGGTCATCTTCTGTCTCCACTTTTTGTAGGATTTGTTGGGTTCTGAAGTGTTGAACCTCATAAATTTCTGGGTTTTGTTGTTGTTGAGCTTTTGTTTTCATTATTTGACCACTAGAGTCAGATCACTGAAGAAGACATCTGACATTATTGCATTTATTTACTTAGCAATTTTCAATAATTTTGAAGCCACATAAATCTACTATACCTTCTTTGAGATTATACCTCTACAACTTTGACAAACATTATAGCAGTTGTTGTATTTTATATGAGTTACATTTTCAGCTAGCAACTTTCATATGCCCCTTAAGACATGATACTAGTGTACCATCTGTCAAGTATGGATAAGTCCCAGACAGAACTGCTCTGAGGATATGATAAAGGCAATGTTATAAATTTCTTAGCTTACTTCCCCACTGACAAGCCCACAAAGTACTTAATAAAACAGCGTATTAAAATTTAAACACACATACACACACACCTACTATAGGAGTTACTGTTTCAGGCTCATCCTAAGGACCACCAAGTAAGATAAAATCTTCCAGAACTTATCCTTTCTCCCTGAAGGCATGTGAGTTATTTTTCTTGGTGCTTTGATCATCCCTACCCTAGAATATGTACTTCAAATTGAAATGAATCTGTTTAGGCATTTAAATATTTGTTTAATTCATAAAGAATGATAAGGGTAGTCCTAAGTAATTTACCTCATAAAATATAGTTATGCCTGTTTCAGTATTTTGTTTTTCCTGCTATTCGCTACTATAATTTAGAAGAGATGGATGCTTTGCACCTTATCGTAACAATGAACCCCAAGCTAGATGGGTTTGTAGGGTTTGTGGAGGCTTATAAAAAAGTAATTTCAGAGTAGGAAGCATAGGCCAGACAGGAAGAAGAGTGCACCTGGGTATGGGGCGACTTTACTCTGAGAGTGGACATCACAATGGAGATTCAGAGAGCGAAACCAATATGCTAACAACATGATTCGGGATCAACTAAATCTTCAACTGAGTCTGGAAATAAAATTCTATCCTGTGATGTGAGCTCAGTAATGCAGTAAGTTAGTAAATCCCTTCAAGACTGAATTTCTATCTTTGAAATGGGAAGGTTGGAAATAATCTCTGCAGAGTGACTGGCAAAGCATTTGAGACCTATGTAGGACCTGTACTCCTTTCCATGGGATTTTTTCACTTGCAGCTGGGTTTTATTTCTGTGTTTCAAAATAATTTGAACTTGTACTACCTTTCTTCATTGGGTTTGCTTGGGAGTGGTTTCAGGTGGATCTTTGGCACCTCAATGCTTTTCTTCTCATTATTGACAGCAGCATGTATAATTAAGTACAGAATTCCCACAATTTGCCACTGCAGGTGTGATGCAGTGCTATGTCAGATGAATTACATGACACATGAGTTACTCACAGAAGTTCTGGCTTAAGAGTTGACATTTAGATTAATCAGCAGTTGGACAAGTGTAAACCAGAATTGCCAGAAAGATAGACTAAGTTCGTCAAATGAAACCATAGCCCAAGAGGACCTTGCGTCAAAGCACAGCGGAAAGAAATCTACAGGAGAGGCCTAGTTGTGGTCCCTCTAGTTCATGACTCCGTGACAGAACCTATGCCCTCAACCGAGAGACTCTGAAGCTTTCTGCATTAGCCAAAAGTCATGAATGGCCACAACTGGCTGACATCAGGATAACTGGACCCAGCAAACATTTGGCTTAGGTCTCCAGAGTGAGGTCAATCCAGTAACACATCTGAATTAAATAAATACGAAACTTGAGTAGAGATGACAGGGGTATCAGTAACATGTCTGGAATGAAAAAAATAAGCAAACAATAGCAGAATGACTAAACTGTGTGTTCCAGACACAACAGATATGGAGAGGAGCTAAGTTTTAGATAAAACATGTGTTCGTAGAATATGCTTCCAGCTTAAGGGCTTAGATTCTTATCCACGAGACTCAGACTTTGCCAGAGAAAGGTAAGCTAAATACCCCATATACAAACCAAACAACAACAAAAATCTAACTACTTCGCTCATGGGGAAAAAAGCTTTTGAGGCGCAATGACTTTGTACCCTATTATTGGATTTGGAAGAAAGCTTAGGAATCAGCTACTTCTGAAGATACTTCAGAATCAGAGAGTCAGTGACTGTTTCTCATCTAACCTAAAAATTAGAAACACCGAAATCAGGTATGCAACTACCTAAGTGTGGCAAGGTGAAGTACAACTGGAAAGAGAATTTCTGGATTCTAACTATCACTAATAAGATAGTTGGTACTGGAAAAAATGAGATTAAATTCTGAGCCTCATCTAATTGATCCACATGTGCCTTGAATAAATGCTGATCTATAAGAATGAAAAAGGCCGATACAATACAGTTCCTTGACAACTTGAAAAAAATCATAGAGGAGAAAATTAAGTTCTGCTAATCAAAAATTCCCAAAGTCATTTATTGTAATATAAAATATGAAAGCTATATATTGTAATATAACAAACTAGCAATTGGATTAGAATAATTAGAGTAGATCTCGCCAAAGAAATAACAAATTCAAATCTGAAAAATAAGACTTGGTTGGTCTCTAGCTTTAAATTTCTGATTATACTAATTTTGCTGAGCATACTAGCACTAAGAGTATAATGAACTACCCTGAGGGTATGTTCTTTTTCTTTTACTAATTCTCACCATTTGAGTTTCAGAACAAAGAGACCCCCCCCTGAGGATTTTGTCCTAAGCATCCGTTTCTAGGAGAACTAAAGGAGCTGAGTTGTTTCTCTTGCATCCTTATCTTGATCACTCTGAAGCAGTTATTCATCGATTTGCTCGGATGCGGGCGAGACTCAGTAACATAGGTGCCACTGGCTCCCCTATGACCAGCCGCTCATGAGGCGCCAGATGGCATCTGTTTGAGTCAGGCCCATATCAGAAGAGCCTCAAACCGTTCCTTCAGGGGTCTTATACATGGAAGTCAGACCATCTTGTAGGTGGGCGGCCACGTGATCTTTTGACATTCCGTGGGAGTCCAGTCAGTAACGGCTCTAGGTGCAAGCCCGGTTGTCTTAATGCCAAATCGCAATTACATGTCCAGACCCATCTGATTTTGGGGTCTATGTCTTGGCAAACAGATGACAGGGCTCACCTGATTCTGGAATAGGAATGTTACGGAGGCTCAGAACTCCGATGATGACCTGGGCTCACTTGAGTGATACAGTGATACTAATTCCAAGCACTAGCTCATTTCGATGCCTCTCTGGGAGACCAGAATTTTGTAAGCATTCTGGCATCCTGCTTCTCTGCATCCTTATATTATACTGATAATAAAAATATGTTTTCCTCGTGTGCTGTCATAGGCAAAGACAAGGCTCTTAGATATTCTTCCTTACCAAGAAACCATGGATCCGGCAACACAAATTAATAAATAGCTAAAACTGTGAAAGAGAGAGACCTTTTATTTAATGCTCTATCATACACTGTTGGAAGTTTGGAGAATAAATTCATTTCAGGTGAAGAAACAGGCCTTAAGACCCCCAGATTGCTCCATAAGCTTGTTTCCTTAGGCAACACCAGAGTTTTCAAAGAAATAGAGTCTTAGATGATGTGGCAAAAATTTGAAAAAGCAGTGATGAAAAAATAAATAAAGCGAACCTCTCCAACCCATTCTAATGTCTCTTTTTCCTTTACTATTATTTTATTTTATGTAAAACTCACATTTTACTCATTGTAACCAGCAGGTTTATTTTACTTGCAAGAAACTAACCCAAATGAGCTCTTCCCCATGAGTGCCTGCCTCCACTCTCTCATGCTCCCACACACGGACTCATAAAGAGTATTCATTTGTGCCAGGGGTTCAGGTGTTTGTTTATTTGACAAGGTTCTTCGAGGTTCTTATACTTTAAGATTCACTAAGGACCCCGAAAGTTCTCCTGTGACAAGAAATACATGAGTTTTCTAAATCTCAAGATATTCCCTTGCCAGACACAAAATTGGACTCTTAGAACAAAGAAACATGTCATAGTTTTTAATTTTGCAATAAAAATAAAATTCTCTGAAATCATGTGAGACTGATGCTTCAATGTTTTAAAAGATAATGCTGATAAATCTTGATGAGCTCCTATCAAGGAAGTTCTCACGTAACCTAAGAAAGATGCAAATCACTCATGTGCAACTCAATCCAAAGCCTGCTAAAATACAGCAGGGAAAATTCAGTGGCGACTCATCCTGTCAAGAACACAAATTATGTGCTAGAAGTGGCCAAGAGAAACATACGCATTGCATGAATAAATGCAGATGTTTATAAGCCCTTCTGACTCAATTCCAGCGTGGGTCAGCAGTAGCAATCATGATGGACAGGGGCGGAGGCAGGGAGGTTATTGTTCCAACGGCCTATACATGGGCAGCATCTGGCTGGGAAAATGGAGCCTTGGAGACTATGTGTGGGATATGATGAGCAGGAGTTAGAGCTGATTTCACTGCTGATACCTGCCCACCCCCTTACTTGACTCAGTAGCCTAGGCATGCTGTGTGAATTAACTTTTTTGAAACTGCTCACAAAAAATGTCTCTTTTAACATTGCATTGTGAACACGGATAAGGTGCTACGTAAGCACTGATGGATCCTGGGGCAGTGTCTGGGCTTAATCCTGATTCTTGGCCTCAGGAATTACTTCTGGTGGGCCTTGGGGTGGGGTCGCATCTGGAGTGCCAGAACCCAACAGTCTTGTGCTAGGAAAGTGCCTTCCATGCTTTAAGACCTTTCCCCACACCCCTATTTTTTTAGCTTTTTAATTAAAGTTTCTTATATCTTATCCTAATATCTGAGTTTTTCTTATCATTCTAATTGACTGAAAGAATTACTCACTTTCATTGCTTACATTGCCAGAGTAAGAAATTTTTTATTTTATTTTGTCATATTTAAAAATATAAGTAATGTTTAGAAATGTTTTACTGAAAGACCTAAAGTTTAGAGAGCTTCTTTTTTTAACCAAAATAATTTTGTTAATAATATTATAACCAAGATAATCAATGTTCCCCAAAATAATTTTCCTTTATTTATACCCCAATATCCTCATTTTAAGTAATATTAATAGCCAAGAATTCATTGATATTTCATGACAAAATATTTTCAATAACTACCTAACTCAGATATATACAAATATCCAAATTCATCTGTAAGCTACCCAAACAATAAAATGTATATCTGCTGTAAATACAGTTTATTTAATTTAAAGTATCTAAACAACCTTAATTACAGCGGCTTCTAAATCTATTTCTAAATCTTGGACTGCCAACAATGTGGAGCTGAACAGCACTAAAATGTCAATGACATAATTCAAGAATTCAGAAATCCCATCTGATTTGCATAATCTGAGTGACTGAGCAGAAACATGCTTGGAAGCAGGGAGGATCAAACCGGCCATCACTTTTTGCAATTCAACTTCCCAGGCTAATAGCTCTGTGAAGTAGCAGAGAGAATCTAAGCGTCCACTGGTTCAATTCTTTTTTGTTTTTATGAGCCAGCAAAACTCTCCAATTTATCACCATTTTAAGAGAGTGCAAAGGAAGACCTGGAAGAAATTGGGGGAGTCCTATTAATCATATGACTTATATTAAAGGTTTGGCCTTGGATTTAGTGGGAAAGCAAACAAATATCAAGAGCCCTAAAAATGTTCATGGTCCTTAATCCATTAATCCATTTAACCTACTTAAAACATGAATCAGAGATAGGACAAAGTTATACTGATGAGAAACTTACACACATGAATTATAGATTGGGGAAGTAGCTCATTTCACATTTCTCAACAGCATATTATGCTGCCATTAATATTTATAATAGCAATCACAAAAGTAAATAGTGTATTTTATTGACTGTAAAAGTTAGAAATAAATTACCCATGATTATTTGATTTGTGTGAGGATCAAACTGCTAATCCTAGCTACTTTTGTAAAATGAGGTATATGTCTATATGCATATACATTTGAAAATTGAAATTATAAAACAGAAGGGAAAGTGAAATGCAATGGGATTTATGGTAGCTTGCTTAATTTTCTGCTTGATTTGGAGCACAAAATCTTCAGAAAAGATAAATTAGTTTTCTTTACAGAAAATGATTAAGACACGATAATTCAAGAAAGAGAGTGAGGACAAGGGAATGGTTAAATACAAGCTAAAAGGGAATACTCTGTCTCAATCTAGCTCAATGTTTTCCTAGAGAGGAGAAGCAAGCTAGATTTATAATCAGATCTATCCTTTAGTCCCATGCTCTTCCGTGGCCTTGCTTTATGACTTTGAGGAAGTCATCCCATCATAAAATTAATTTTCATTGAGACTCATTGTATAACTTGCAAGGATCTTGGGAATACATTGGCTATTTAATCTTCTTATATTCTAATCCTCGCCTATTAAAGGGAGTCTTTAAATAGGCCTAGTTAAGACTACTTTGGGGCCTGAGAGATATTACAAGAGGCAAGATGCTTGCCACACAAGCAGTCAGTGGGATTCGAACCCTCACGCATCTCCAGGAGTGACCCCTGAGAACCTTAGACTACAGCCCAACACCACATTTACCCTTCCAAAAACCCACAAAATCAAAATCTCCTATCTTTAGGGCTTAAAATCCCTGGGATTTCATTTAATTCAGCTTTAACTGAAAACAAAGTCAAACAAAACACTTAGTTCTTCATGAGTTTGATCGATCTCATTTCATGCACACTTACCAAAGTTACCAAGAGGTGCCAAACCAACACTTCCTTTGCTTTGTGTGATTGGCTTCAGTACAGAGCCTGTATGGTTGCACTGTGAAGGTAATTCTAGCAATGATATCTCTTCTATCTTTTTTTTCAAAACTATTTAAAAATTGATATTTTCGGTACCCTAAATCCAAAATTTAAAAATGAGTTGAATTGCTTCCTTCTCTCCTGGGATCTATAGTCAACCGCACTTTGTTGCTGAGCAGTACAGCATTTCTGCCTGCTGTTAGTAAGGAATAAAGGAAACTTTATTCAGCCACTCAAGTTGTGTGATTCTAATTTCAAGGCGACCATCTTTTGATTCGAAAAAAGAAATAAGAGTGATGAAATTAAGCTATGGCAATGCATTTTGTTTTTAATCAATTTGCTCAGTTTCAATCTAGAGGATTTTGATTTCACTTAAGGGATGTTGGTACACTTAAGGGACCAAAGTGGTATTTCAGCAGGTAGAAAATTTGCCTTGCACACAGCTGACCTGGATTTAATCCCTGGCATTCCATATGGTCCCCTTGAGCATCACCAGGAGTAATTCCTGAGTGCAGAGCCGGGAGTAACCCAGGAGTGACCCCTGCTCATCACTGGGTGTGGCCCAAATACACACACATACAAAGTGGTACACGTAAAAATGGCAAGAAGGAAACACATCGTGACTGATGCACAATTTATGGCTTTCCCACTCCCCTCCACAAAGAGAACAGGACGATCAGGCACTTCTTCAGGAGAAAAGAGTATTAAGCCACTTCCCTAAACAACAAACAAAAGACACAGGAGTTTCACTGTCCTGCTCATTTCTAAATAACTTTACAGTCCTTTCTTTGTGGAAACACTTGGCTACTTTAAAGTAAATCAAACAAAGGAAATTACAGTAAAAGATCTATGAGACTAAACAGTTTGGCACCAGTTGAGGGAAACGTCACGTACAAATGGGGAAGGCAAGAGAAGGGCTGGCAGGCTGAAAGTGTTCAAGGGAAAGGATGCGTAGGGATACACATCGCAGTTGGCAGCGCGAGAGAAAGGGAGAGAAAGGGAGCGGCTACACGGAGGGGCCGAGGGTGCCCTGGCTACGCTGGGCTGGCAGAGCCTGGGCTGCAAGAGCGTTGAGCTTTCTCCACTTTGCTGGGCACCGTTTCATGGAAAAGCAAAATGTTTTGGAAGACTACCAAAAGAGCAAGCTCCACTCTTGACTTTTCTTTCACAGAAAACAATGGCGCAGATTTGGGGAGCCTTATAGACTGAGGTATATTCTGAAGAGGGAGAAGAAAAGATAAAAAAAGAAGTATGGAAACTATAAATGGGTGTCTATGATATTATAATTTTAAGTGTTAAAACCAATGTTCTGGTTTTTATAAGGAACACTTTATTTATTTTTATTATTGTTAATTATTTTTGATTGTTTGGTGCTTAGACCATACACGGCAACGCTCAGGGGCTTTGCACTCAGGAATCACTCCTGGCAGTGCTGGGGAGACCATGTGGGAGGCTGGGGACCGAATCTGGGTTGGCCATGTGCAAGATAAGCACCCTACTCACTGAACTATCTCTCAGGGGTTACTCCTGGCTCTGCACTCAGGAATTACTCCTGGCGGTGCTCAGGGGACCATATGGGATACCGGGGATAGAACCTGGGTTGGCTGCACGCAAGGCCAATTCCCTCTCTATTGGACTATTGCTCCGGCCCTCTTGTCTACTTTTAAGGCAAGGTGAAAGGGAAATTTGGGCATAAGCTAAAGACCCTTTAATATTTGTCAACTTTTGATCTTAGGCTATTTTTGAAAATTCTGAGAAACAAACAGCTCTTGAAATAGGCAGACTTGCAATAGCCAATGGATATAGATCATACTGTTATTTACATCTTTCTAGATGTTTTCTAACGATGTTTATTACTCCTCATCTGTGTGAATAGACACTGTTTTCCAGACAGGATGACCAATTTAGGGGCTTTGAAAGTCCAGGACATGGTAATTGCAGATTAGACCTAATCAATGATGTCCCAGGTTAGAATCAGACCTCCAAGAAGCCACAACAAATTCCCTTATAAGATTTTAAGTATATTTAAAACATTTCTATTATTATCTGTCCCAGTGGGGTCATTGATGAGTCAGATGCTCCTGGACATGAATCCTGGCTCTCTTCTTAACTTTTAGGCAATTTACTTCAACTCTCCAAGTCTTACCCTCCACATTAGTAATACAGGACTGATGATGGTGGATAAATAACAGCATGTTGGTAAGAAGCTTAGCGGAAACTCTGTAATCCCAGGGAACACCTGTAGCTTGTCGGTTATTTTGTTTCATCAACAAACACATGAAGTGATGATCATGCCAGTGTTTTGCAACTATTTTGTTTTGCAGACAAAAAAACAAAGACTCAGAAGGATCTAATTTAATGCACCTGGACAGAGCAGGAGCAAGAATCTAAACTCAGGGCCTGCTTTGCGCCAGCCCTTCGCACTTCCCTGCCTCTGCCCAGTTCTTGAGAACTCTGAGCACTAAAGAGAGAAAAGTTGGATCGTAAAAGACATGAGCCCTCCCTCATCTGGCGTTCGAACAAATTTCCATTCTATTCTGCCTAATTAGGTATCACCTCTAAATGTGGAGGGCCAAACGTCTTAAATTTAAATATATAAAGACATAATTCGAACAAACTCCAAGACCTCTCTACCAGACACCCCTTCCTAGCTGAGCAATGGCATTTGGCAAATTAGGGGAGACCTGGATCCTGGGCAGTGCTTTCCCCACACTTTGCCCATGTCCTGGAACTCCAAAGACCTCAACTGTGGGTGCCACTCTCCCTTGGCTACTCCTTAGACCCAATGTGTATACCCCAGCAGCACATCCAGAGAAAAGCTATTTCCAGGCCCAGAAGAGGAGTACACAGCTCCACTTGGGATGTGGGGGCCCAGGGGTTACAGTGTAGTTTGAGCGAAGAAGTACAGCCATCCTGCAGACACTTCACCTCCTGAGCATGGGGCAAGATCACGGGCTTCTCTTCAGACATGAGGGCCAAGAAAAGAGATCCCTTTACCCCAAAGGGTGAAACTACTTCAATCATATTGCTTCATCTGGGGCAAAAGTGCCATTATTGGTCATCTGCTTCTCCTTGTCCGAACAGCAGCAAGATGAATCTGTTGACCAGTAAGTTCTATTTCCATTTAGTCTTGCTGAGCCAACAATGCCCAGGCTTACTGATTATTCACTTAGAAAATGATCCATTCCCCAACGTGAGAACAATCTGCTTATTATGAAGACCAGTACCATGGCGCTGGGGCCTTGGGTGGCTGGTAGATGTGAAAGACTCTGCACCCACCCACCTAGGAGCACAGACCATTCATAGTGGTTTCTCTGTGCAGGCTCCTAGAGGACCGGAAGTATCAACCCAACCTACATGGCACCCAGTGAGCATGCAGCTAACGTTCCTGTCTCAATGATTTTCTTGACACTGGCTTTGAGAGCAGCTTCTGATGCATCACTAGAGAGAGAGAGAGAGAGAGAGAGAGAGAGAGAGAGAGAGAGAGAGGGAGAGAGAGAGAGAGAGAGAGAGAGAGAGAGAGAGAGAAGATGCATTCCTGAGAGCAGCTAGGCTCTTGCTAGGCCAGTCTCTGTTAACTTTTACCTGTGATATTCAAAGCAGAGTATGGCACAGAGGAGCCCCTTGTGTTAGACTCAGCTAGTGGAGAAGGGAAAGTGGGGTGGAAGGTGCTAGTGATATTAAGATAGTGACCACAGTGCTTGAACACGAATCCACCCAACAGGTTCCTTTTCCATTTTCCCATCAGACACTACTGAGCCAGAGGCTCCATTTCTTAGTGAAACCCTACAGTTTTCATCCCCTGAGTCCTAATATTCACTTCTCTGTGATTGTTCTAAGTGGTCTCTCCTCCCTCCCCCCTCTTTTTTTTTTTAGATACTGTTGTTGCAACGCTCTGCTTTTCTGACTGTGTCTGTCAGGAAGGAGACAGGAAATTCTAGTCACCCTCTCTGCAGCTGCAGTTCCTCCTATCCCCTGCAATGACGTAGGTGGGCTTTGGTGACATGAGGTCAGGAACTGAGCCACAGGGAAGGTCAGGAAGATAGGTCAGTGTTTATGCCTGGGTTAGACTGCGGATCCTGCTGAGGCCATTTGCTTTCTTCCTTTCTAGACTGTTTCTCTTTCCGTTCCTCTTTTTTATAATGCAGAGCCAAAGCATCCTGTTTTCAAAACATCTGACTGTTTTTGCCACCAGGGGCAACTTATGCTCTGGGGCCTGTCACCCGCTGAAGTGCAAGACGAGTCTTCTAATTCAGGAGGTGGTAAAAGTTGAAACCCAACAAGGAAGGAAGGAAGGCATCTTGGGAGCTGCTCTGTCCTGAAAGCCTGACAACGGACCCTCATGGGCTGCTCCTGAGCTTTCCAAGTTCATCTTGAAGACCAATAAATACCATTGCCTCTGGGCACTCTTGTTCAATACATTCTGCCTAGCTGTAGTTCAAGGTGAAAAAGAAACTATAGAACGAACCCACCTGCTGAGCATCTTTTTCCATAATTCTGGAATTTTGTTTGGCTTGTGGCCAGGATAAATGGATCAGGGAAATTTGGGCCCAGAAAAAGACAATGTTTAAATAATCATGCAAGAATGTGTTGTTCTATCTCTCTCGGCTCTAAAAGCCCAGCTTGGAAAACCAGTTAACAACCTTGGCATCACTCAGTTCTCTTCAAAATATAAGAGGGCTAAGATAAAAAACAGAAAGCAAATGCCCCAGCAGAAATAGAGATTAAAAGTGGCTTCTTTTCCCTTCATGATCATAGTTCTCTCTCTTTCACCCATACAGTACATTCACCACCACCACTACCACCTTCTCCACACAACACACTGTTTCTCACACTGCTTAAGTGCAGAGGTTGCGAATAAAACTCATCAGTCACTGAACGAATCGGTTCTGGGAATACATGATTTTCTGTTAAGATGTCATGGACCATGGAAGGTTATAACTGGTTATTATTTATGGAGCTTTTATGACACCTCAGGGGTCTTGAAGAATGGTTTATGTACCTGATATTATTTCACCTTCATAACAACCCTATTTTATCCCTCTCTTACAGATGACAAAATTCAATCTCATTGTTGGTCGATAAGTTGGCCAAAATACAGGAGTAAGATGATAAGACAGAATTGAACCACCATCTTTGTCTCCAAAGCTCCACTTCTCCCCATTCCTATAGAGAACACTCATCCTCACTCAGAAGTCAAATGGTTGTCACAGTTCTTTTGTTCAGGGAGAAAAAAGCCAGAAAGTAATAAGACTCCATCATAAACCATGTGCGTGGTGATAGTGACCTTATTTTTAAACAACAACTTGGATGGAACCCTCCAATAACCTCAACAACATTTACAATAGAATGTAGTAAAAGCCTAGTTGCAGCAAACTCACTAAAAACTCTTAGGTCAATTTCTCATATTTTACTTTTGGGGGGGTAGGAGTAGGGCTTGGGGAACTTGACTATAAAAATATTCTCAGTACATCACCTGTGCCATGATTTGAGCTTTAATTGAAATAATTGTCAGAAGCATCAAGATTTGGGACAGGAGGATTAAAACAAAGTAGTTGGGGAACGAGTCATAGTACAGCAGGTAGGGGTTTCTTCTGGTGAACACAGCATTTACAGGTTGGATCAGTGGCACTCGAAATAGTCCCTCGAACCAGCCAGGAGGCGATCCCTGAGCACAGGGTTAGGAATAAGTCCTGAGCACAGCTGGGTGTGGTCCCCAAATCAAATCATACCAAACCGAACCAAAAGACAAAGTAGCTAAGTGAAAAGGGATAGTCTTACAAATGGCCGGCGGGTTCTTGCATTCTCATGTATGGCATAAATAATAGCATCTCCTTCCTGGTAGGTCTAGAAAAGCAATGAATGCCATGCCTTGGACTTTAGTAAAAGGCCTCAGCACTCTGGTTTAGTTCTTTCTTCTGGGTTAGCCCATTCAACTTTCATTGCTTCCTGCACATAGCACCGTAAAGTGGAGCGGAAGGCCAAAGTGGTTGGAATTCTCACCACACTCCCTCATCTCTGAGCCTTGTTCACGACTATACTGACTAGTGCATCGTTTTTTTTTAAAGAGTTACAAGTGGGACATCTCATTTCTGCACCCAGGGAGCAAGCCCGGGAGCGCGTACACTCAGAATGAAAATGACAAACACCCAGCAAGTAACTAACACTCAAAAGGAAAATGAATGTCTCCTAGCAGTTTCTCAATGACTCTTCTCTCTCTTAGCCTGGAATTAACTTCCCTACTTTTAGGGTATGGACTCCAGGAGAAAGTCTAGCTGGAGATCTCTGGGGCAGACACCCTCCTCCTTAACACTTACCTACAGACTGAGTGTCGCTGATCACGAGCCGTGAATACCCCCAAAGCAGGGAAGCATATGTGGCAATGCTCCTATAGGAGTCCAGAGTGGTTTGGAGAAGTTACGCAAAGTCTTCTCCTTGGGGAAGCAGTCGGTTGAGATTTACAACAGCTTGGAAAAACCCTGAATGTGGTCTTCAGGGTTTTGTAGTTCTCTGAGCGACAAAGTTCAGAGAAGACTCAGAGTAGTCTCAGACCTCAAATGTAACCTTTTCTTGTCATTTCCACCTTGGATTTCACGGAAATCCTCAACAAGGATGGAGTTTTGTCCTTTTATTAATCAATAAACAAAAAGTAAGAGTCTTCTACTCCCTTCTGCTAGGACCGCCTTAGGGACACTTGCTTCCTGTGCTCAGTACCTTTGAGCAGGAGCCAGCAGACCTTCGCATATAGGAAGCGGATATGTGGAGCCCCAGGAATGAGGGAAGAGAAGCGTATTCCTGAGTGAACCCCAAGGCTAGAAAGGGCAGGTGTGTGGAGCTAATATTTCTTCCCAGGCCAGCACCATGGGACAGTAAGACAATACCTTAGGCAGGATGATGAGGGTTTCTGAAAACGTTTACGCATGCAACTTGAGGGTTTACATACATACATACACACAGAGAGAGATTTATATATATATGGAATTGGGTTTACACATACACACAGATTTATGGATATGAAACTGGAATACACCCATGATATTGGGTGTATGTGTGTGGAAAAAAAATCCATCTTTTTCTATATGAGCGTTCTTTAAGGGAAAAAGGAAAAACACAAACAAAAGCAACAACTCTCCCTACATAAATTAGCACTCTAAATCCAGGTGTTAATTAAACAAACTGATATAATGATAGATCATTAAAGTTCTGCCACACTAAGTTTTGTCGGCAGATGTAAATAAAACCATTTTTACAGTATGGGGTAGAACTTCATTTCAAACGATTTCTTTTTTGAAAACCAGCAAACTTAAAACCTTTATCTTTTAGGAAGAGCAAGCATCATTTTCATCATGCATCCTGCCACAGAGAAACGTCCTCCAATTCAGAATGGCCTTGCAAGAAGAATTTAGAATTTAGAACATGTAAGAGCACACCACTGACTCCGCTGATACACAGACTTCGCTTTATCGCCAATGAAGAGAGCCACCGACCTCATCTAGCTAACACCACACTTCACCAGCCCGATGCACTTTACTTAATAGATTCACTCTGATTCCACATTCGCCCATCATCGATTCCAAAGTTGTCTTCCTCTCTCTCCCCTGATCTTACACTTCATGAATGATCTCTCGCCCGCCTATTCCAAAGGCCAGCAATAAGGAAGAAGTTGCATAGCTGGGAGGGCAAGAGAGGGTTGAGCTGAGGCTGTGCACTGCGGATACAGCATCCAGACACAGAGGCAAGTGTGGAACTTGGCAGGAGGCTCCCAGGAGCAAGCGGGAATCCACAAGCTCCTTCTCCAGGTCCCGGTGCACCCCAGCCCTCGGGGATTCCTGCAGCAACTTCCTAGGGGCAACAGGGTCCACTCTTACCTTGTTAGAAGCCATCTCGCTGACCGAGCGGTACGTCTGGATGGTCTCCAGCTGGTCTAAGCACCAGTCCAGTTCCTCCAGCGTCTCCATGGCTAACTTTTGGTAAGATTCTTCTGCAAACAAGCACACAGACATGTAGTTAGGCTGCAGCGGCGGTGGCAAGCTGTCCATAGCACAGTCCGCGCTGCTGCCGCCGCCGATCGCGATCCCGGCGCTACTGAAGGTGGCTCCGTGCTCCTTCATTATTTGCGCGCCGGCTCCTTCCTTCCAAGTGTCTCCAGCCGGGCAGCAAATCACCGAGGTGCTCGGCCTTCGGTGGCTCGTGCCAACTTTTCACCCCTCCCGCCGGGATGAGGTGTCTGTAATCTACCAAGAAACTTCCTCGGAGGAAGAAGGCGGGGAAGCGGCTCTTAGCAGCTCATCTGCATACGTGGGTCCCCAAAACCCAGGGCAGAAGCCAGGAGCTTTCTCAGGCTCACCGCCTTAGTCATCCCGGGGCTCTTTGGGGTGCGTGATGTCACTCGGCAGTGTTTGCTGGCGAGAGGAGAAATGAAGCAAGCAAGCGTTTCTCCGTTTGTTTTTTCTTCTACAGGAAGCACAGTCAAGAATTTGGGGGTGTTGGGGGCTCAGGGTTTTTCTGGGGCGAGAGCAGTTTCTTGGAACCACTTTGCAGTGTTGGAACCACTATGAATTCAGCAAGCACTGACCCGAATGAGGGTTAAGGCAGTGTCCCCTAGCCTCTGCGGTTCTGGGACCAGACCTCGGTCTAAGAGTCTGTCTAGAGTTTTAGCGCACAGGGCTTGGTAGTCAGCCGCTCTTGTTCTGCTAAACAAAGCTAAAACTTCGCTTCTGCGCTGCCAGGATCACAGGGAAAGTCTGAACCGGACTTTCAGGTGGAGCCAGATGCGAAGGTTTTCGGATTCCAGGGGCATGGCAGGTGGGACTGGAGGGAGCTACACTTTCTGGAAAGATTTCTCAGGGGTCCAGGGCACCAACTTTATTTTTCAGAATCACTTTTTTTTTTTTTGCTATTGTTTCTGCCTGAGAACAAAACTCTGTTAAGAGTTTGCAGCGTCATTCCATATTGAAGTCAGTCTAAACTATTACTTGAGGGCACTGACCTCAGAATTCTGTGTTCACGGAGTAGGTGCCGGGAATGAGCGATGCCTTCCCAGAGGCAGTGCTGGTCCTGCCCTCTTCCCAGAGGCAGTGCTGGGCTGAGTCTAAGGGCTCCTGGTCCCTCAACTCTCCCAAGCTCTCTGGCCTGCAAGCAAGCCATAGGTGCTAAGAAAATGAAAACTTCTGAAGTGTTTTAGAAAGAAAAGACAGTTGGCACCAGACTCAAATCCACTCCTCATCTGTGCCTGCAGAAACAATGGGAAGGCCACAGAACTGTTTGCTATGACACGAACACCACCACGTTAGAGGACTTCTACTTAAGAAATAAGCAGGGAATGCACCTAAGAGAGATCTCAAGTAACTAGAATGCTTTGGTCACAGATGCACATTTCAAAGAACAGGCGTTTGTTTTCCTCCCACCCCAATAAGCCGGTTAAAATTCAATATCCTGTATGTCATGCTTGAAAAGCCACAAAAACCGCTGGAGGTGACTGACAACCTCCATTTTTTCACCTTCCTCAGAAACCTGAAGACAAGAGCAGAGGGTGATTAGCAAGACTCAGTCCCAGCCCGACTCACACTTCCCTTCTCTCCCTGGTTCCTCAACTTTGCACTGTCCGTTTCAGCAGAAAATTTCATTCGCCAGTTTAGCTGCACTTCAATCTCACTTGCTAGTATAACACTCTTGATTCTTTTAGAAAACTACTTCTTCCAAGGAAGCTATTCCTGGAGTCACAGAATCTTCCCCTCTTCATTCACAGTATATAATAATAATGATGATGATCTTCATTCACAGTATATAATAATAATATTAATGATGATGATAATAATAATAACAATAATAATAATAATAATAAATAAAGGTACAACTGCACCCCATTGTTTGGGCATTACTACCTCCCGTCTCTCATGTTACCATCTACCTTCATAGGAAGTCAGCAGATATTCCCCAAGATGGTAGGAAGCTAGTTCAAAGTATTAAGAATAAGCAAATCTCTGCAGAGCGCCTGTAGGAGGCACTATCACATTTGTCCTTCAGGGAAAGAGATCCTGTTTTCATCCAGGTTTGACAAAAGGAACAGAGTCATTAATACAGCAGAAGGAGCTGGGAAAAGGAGGAGGATTTGTCAGAGCTTCATCAACTATTATCATGATATTCACCCATGGCGATCACCTCCAACAAGCACACAAGTGCTCCAGGAGTTGCCACAATAAAGAGATACCAGAGGATGTCAGAATCCCGCTCCACTGCCAGCTCTTTTTCTGCTAAGTCACAGACTAGTTCTCCTTTGCTGGGTAGAGGGAGAGGGAAGTGGGTGCCTCTTGGGCCACATCCAGTGGTGCTCGGGGTGCAACTCCTGGCTCTGTGCTGAGGAGTTGGTGGTGCTGGTGGGCTGTATGTCAACCAGGACTGACTATATACAAGACAAGTACCTTAGCCCCTATACTATCTCTCTCTTGTTTGTTTGCTTGGTTTTGTTTGTTTTTCGGGGGTTGAAGGGTGTGGGGTCATACCCAGCAGTGCTCAGGAGCTATTCCTGGCTCTCTACTCAGGAGTCACGTCTGGTGGTGCTCAGAGAACCATAAGTAATACTGGCTGGGCATGTACACCAACATCACAGCTACTACAACCACATGCAAGGCAAGTGTTTCACCTCCTGGAATATTTCTTGGGCCTTCCTTTTAAAAATTTTATTGAACTGGAGGAGAGGTTGAGCCACATGTGGTGGTGTTCGGGACACCATAAGCAGTGTGAGCCTTCTATCTGAGCCTGGCTAAGGAGGATGCAAGGCGAGCACCTTCACTCCTCTACTTCTTCCCACTCTACCCCCTCCATTTTAAAACAGAAGTATAACGGTTTGACATTAAGGAAGATCTGTGATGTTTCAGATTCTTAATCCACAGTGAAGACCTCCTTGTTCCCATTTTAGTTTATTTTATTTGCTTTTAGCCGGGGGGACACACCAGGTAGTGCTCAGGGGGACCATATGGGCTCTGCATGCTGGCCCTGCATGCAGGAATTACTCCTGGCAGTGCTCAGGGGACCATACGGGATGCCGGGATCAAACCCAAGTTGGCTGCGTACAAGGCAAGCATGTTACCCACTCTACTATCACTCTGGCAACTTTTCTATGTGTGCCATTGTAGAGCCCTACTGCAGCCATTCAGGCAGGAGACATAGATATCAGTGTGCACTAAGGAGGAAATGAACCTCCTGTTCCTTAGAGGAAAGGAAGCGATGTTGCTCAGGACTGACCAGCACACTGCAGAGCTGTGTAGCATCAGTGGCAGAGTCGATGCAGATGCTATGCAAATACTCAGATGAATGAAAACTAAAGTTCCTGCCAAGCAGCCAGCAAATCCTTGGGCACCTCCAGAATGAATGCTCCGTCTGTGGCATCACAGAGAGAGTAGCCACCTTGGAGGGAGATTCAGGTATCTGGGCTCTTCTAGCACTTACTGTGTGATCCTCAATAGCCTGCACCTTAGAGTAAGGATGAAAACATTCATCACAGAATATTAAAAATGGATGAGATGAAATCAGGTGTTCACTCCAGCTAGTACGGTTGCTTGTTCTTAGGAGGTGAATGGCCGATGCATGGACATCTGCCTTTGAATGGCAATCAAAGGGACCCAGATTTGGGAGGACAGGGGAGTAGGAAGGGAGATAGAAACATGGGTTATTTGATGAGGGAATTTTTACTTTTAGGATCTGCCAACAGTTTTCAGAGGTCAGAGCAAAGTGAAAGCACGGGCCCCTATTCAAAGGGACAGGACAGCTGCTGGGGTAGTAGTAAGAGCACAGACTTTCAAGCACAAGGCCGTGGGCTTGATCCCCAGCCCCATGCGACTGCCTCAGCATCTCTGGAAATATCCTTTTTTATTAATATTTTATTATGCCACCGTGAGGTATACAATTACAACGTTGTTTATATTTGAAGGTTTCGGTCACATAGTGTTCCAGCACCCCGCCCTCCACCAGTACCCATCTCCCACTACCAATGTCCCCAATTCCCTCCTCCCTCCCATAGCCTGCCTCCATGGCAGGTTCTCCATCTCTTTTCTCTCTCCCTCTCTCTCTGGAAATATCCCTTTGACCCTTACGTTCTAGAAGATGTTGTGGCTGGGGAGAGATCCTAAAGGGCTAGCCATCTTCTTTGCATGCAGGAGCCCGGGTTTAATCCTTCGTACCACATAGCTCCTCGACCCCTCCAGCACCACCAGAAGTGTGCTCAAACCGACAAATTAAACAGCCTTTATATCTTAAAAGTCCATTATATGGGGAAGGAGAAAATGAATTTTAGTGGGAAGTATCAGACAGATGAATAACTATAATGAAGGAGCAAGTCAAACTTTTCCCTTATAAACTGATGTTACTTCAACCAAACATTTTTTGGAGGAAAGCAAAAAGAGTTTCAGCGTCCGGAAGAGTTGCAAAGATAACATGGAGAGTTCCCACAGCTGGCAGCCAGCTTTCTCTACTGCTAACATCTTAGTTTTGATGACACGTCTCCCAATTAGTGAACAGCTGGGTGTGCTTTATTTCCTATTTCATAGAATGTTCCCCTGGCATGGGAATACCATGAAAGCAATGAAGACCCTCATGGGATTGCAGGGGCCCCTGCTCCCTAGCTATGGAGATACTCCTACTTGCGGATGTTAGCTCAGGTTGGTTCAGCAAAAGCTGAACATTGCCTTCCCCCAGACAACCCATGCCCCGGTGCAGAGTACTCAGGAGTGTGAAGAGAAGCACCGCTTTTCTGCAGTGGGGTGAGATGGATTCTTGTCTTGGGGTGGGCAAGAGGCTTTTCAAACCACGGCCTCTACTGACCAGATTGCAACCGTGCTAGTCCCAGGGCAGGTGGGTGGGGGACTGCTTCCAGTTCCCACTTGAAACTATGAAGCAACACACACCCAGTACACCTGCACCCAGGACCCATGGGTATAGAGGACAGAAATTGTCCCAGAGTGGGGTTGGGGGAGGCAGAGAAAAGGAGGCTGTGTGGCCTCTGGGCTGGCAAGGCTCAGAGAAAGGGGAAGATGAGAACACATCCAAGTCTGGTATGCAGGTGGCAGGGAAAAGGGCAGGGCATAAGTCCTTCCTTCTCTCCCTGTAAGTACCTTCCATCCTCCCATCAGACCTCATTGCAAAATACAAAACCAAAGACCATCTCTGCGGCTCTTGTGAGTGTGGGAAACATGTGCTCACAAACCTAATCTGTTTCTTGTCTTACAAAAGGAATAACACTTAACATCACAGAAGCAAGAAGTTAGGCTCCAGAGTTGATAAAGGCCCATGTATGGTCATGGCGCCAAAGGTACTTGTCAAAAGTCTCCTTCTATGCCAACACGAGTGGCAAAGAAATCTGCATTTCCCTCTG
Organism: Cryptotis parvus; assembly: GCA_021461705.1. Classification (NCBI taxonomy): domain Eukaryota; kingdom Metazoa; phylum Chordata; class Mammalia; order Eulipotyphla; family Soricidae; genus Cryptotis; species Cryptotis parvus. The sequence continues at coordinate 194,571 of JAJIBD010024738.1, read as the reverse complement.
CAGAACTGGCAAGTATCACATATAAGCCTGAGAAACAGGAAGGGAGAATGGATAAATAGTTATAATTAATATTAATCTGGTAATAATATGTGGCATTCACAGGGCTCTTTCCTCAAAAGGAGCTCCATGCACCACTCATTAATCCTGGCAACATCTCAGTGTGATAGACATTGAAGAGGTATGATTACCTCTAATTTACCTTCAGGCACAAGCCCAGAAATCAGAGGTTCAATTATTAGAGCAAAGAGTCCCCCCCAGATTTCAGGCAAGATCATATCTAATTCTCTGAAACCAAGGATTCAGCTCTGTGTTGCAAACGCATGCATTCCTGAAAATGCTCAGGTCAAGCTGCATCTCACCTTTATGTCTTTTCTATTTAAAATTGGGCAATTACGTTCCTAAATGTTGTCACTTCTTGAGTCCTCTCTTCCCTTTTCAGAGCCATTAGCACAGAGAGAGACTGCGCAATATTTACTCAGAAGACCTACCATGCTTGTCTGTGTGTTGCTTCAGTAAGTGACCTCAGGCAAATTTCTTTATCTGCAAAATGAAGTGCAGAGTACTTACCCTATTCTCACAGGAAGGGGAATTCAGGAAAGCACGCGAGACCAGACTGTACACTCTGGGGAATGATGCAGATTTTAGAACTCCCTCACTGATCACTACAGATGGGAGAAGATTTGCCAGAAATTCGAAAATAAAAAGATAGAGAAGCCAAAATAAATCAGTGCTGAAAATTCCACATTTGGCTCAACATATCAATGACTGTGTACATCCTTTCATGTATTTGGACCCAAGAGTATGTGGCATCCAAATGGGATCATGTGCACTGTCCGCTAAGTAACATTCAGATTTCTGTCTTAAGATCTTCTTCATTGAACTTACACTTATAAATCGTAAGTTAAAAATGTCCCCAGATATTTGTTTTTTTCTGCATAGCCAGGAGAACTGTGCATGTGTTTGCAGAGAGGTGGTGGGAACAGGGAGAGACCCAGAGGCAGGTAATTAGAAACCTGGCCTGGCCACAAATAGCTGGCTGCTCCAGGTCTGAAGCCACGAGAACAGAGTCGAGCAGTTATGAAGTCAGTAGGCAGGCTGGTAACAGTCCTCAGGTGCCCTGAAAGTCAGTCCTCCACTGGGTGGGAACACACGATCTTATCATGCCACAGGTCTCTGGAAAATTGGGCCCTGGGTCTATAACACACTGAACTCATTTCACTGTGAAACGTAAGCATCATTGCTCTTCACGTAGATGAAAACCAAGGCTCAGAGAGTTAAGTGTCTCCTCCCCCAAGTCACAGAGTCAGCAAGTCAGTGTGCCGCATACCCCAAATACAAACAATTTCTTCAAATGTGGTTTTCACTGGACACATAAAAATTGGTGCCTATTGAATGTACACATCTAGATGGGGCTAAAGAAAAGCACATGCCTGTGAAACCAGCACCAAAACAGTGCCATAAACTTAAGCAGAACTGCCCAGTCTCTACTCTCTGTCCCTGTGTGTGCGTGTGTGATTAAAACATTTAACAGAAGATCTACTCTCTTAAAATGTTAAGTATATGGTACAGTATTGTTAATAATAATTAACCATGCTACCTGCTGGGTAGGTGTCTAGGACTTATTCATAGGAAATTATGTTCCCCGCTGCCCCATCGCCCCCCAACTTCCTTCTCCTCCGATCCCAGGTAATTGCTCTTCTCAACTTGAGTGAAACGAACAGTTTTATTTTATGTATTTCTTTGGGTTTTGGGTCACACCCGGCGGTACTCAGAGTTTACTCTTGGCTGCTCTATGCTCAAGGATCAGTCCTAATAATGATCAGAAGACGATTTGGGATGCTGGGAATCTGACTTGGTTTGTCTATATGTAAGACAACTTCCCTCCCCACTGTCCTATTGCTCTGGTGCCTAAAATAGACGATTTTAGTTAGATCCCTGTCCAAGGGACCATCTACATGTTTTTTTGTGGGGGTAGAGGAAGCGGGTTGCCAGGGATCAAATCTGGATCAAATCTAGTGCCTGCAAAGCAGTGCCTTACGTACCCATCTTTTCAGCCCCCATCTTCATGCTTTTAAGATTTCTCTGACACATGGCTATAAAATCCTCCCCACTTTTTACCCAAGGGCGGTGCACAGAAGAGAAATATAAACAACCTTTGCTTATCTACCTCAATCATCAGACTCTCCCCAGAAGAGGTAGCTGCTATTTTCAAGGACTGTGATAGTTAAATGTATCCAAACCACCACTCTGTAAAGTAGGATGACTCTCATAAACAAATGTGAACCAACAAAAACCAGACATTTAAAAATATATATAATATGGTTCAATTTATATGAAGCTCAAAGAGGAACCACAGAGATAGTTAAGGTTCTTGCCTTGCAGGTGGCTCATGCTGGGCTGGTTCCCTGGACTTTACCCTGAGCCCAGGAAGCAACCCTCTGATCCAGAGCCAGGAGCGGCCCCCAAGCACTGCCTGGTATGACCTCAAACAAGCAAACAGGAAAGGCAAAAAGGGAACGTGTAGTAGAACTCAAGGCAGCAGTTGCCTGGCTAGGAGGGGATCACAGTGCTGGGTTGAGCTTGAGGGGACCATCATTAGGGTTAGCAGCGAGCCTATATCCTGATCCTGCTTCCATGAATTTGTTCATTCTATGAAATTTACCATCTTCTACTCTTGGGATGTGTATACTTTTCCTTCTCTTGATTTGCGTGTGTTTTCAACAGAACATCCCATCTTGCCAGCTGGAAAATCAAGAGCAGAACTTCTATAGACAGGGTTCTTTTATTATTGTTTTTCTGAGCTCACTTATGTAAATCTCACAGAGCTGTGAAACAACCCAACAATGCCAAAGGTTTGGTTTTGGTGTTGTATTGGCCATAGGTCATGCTGAAATTAGTCACTTCCAATTGGGTGAGCCCTGCGACCTTAGAGAAGGGGACTAATTCTTTACCTGCTAAGCAGAAAGGGAGTTTAAACTAGTTGTGAGAACCTAGAGGATCAACAGACCAAGGATTTTTTTCAAATTTTATTATTATTATTATTATTATTATTATTATTATTATTAGTTTTTTGGGTCACACCTGACAATGCTTAGGGGTTACTCCTGGCTCTTCGCTCAGGAATTACTCCTGGTGGTGCTTGGGGGAACATATGGGATGCCAGGGATTGAACCCGGGTAGGCCGCATGCAAGGAAAAATGCCCTACCCACTGTGCTATTGCTCTGGCCCCAACAGACCAAAGGTTGTTTTTTTTTAAGATTCTCTGTCCAACCATATTTTTTAAAATATATTTTATTATATCACCAAGGGATAAACAATTACAAAACTGTTCATGTTTGGGTTTCGCCATACAGTGTTCCAGCACCCATCCCTCCACCAAAGGTTTGACACAGCGCTTCACCTGTCAGAAACTCTATTTCCTATCCTGACACCTTAACCTTGTCCCTCCCTCTGACTAGATTTCTGGGCTCAGTTGCTCCATATTTAACAACTGAGTCAGCTGGAGCTTTGTTCTGGTCCCAGGACTGAGAGCACACATAAGCTGAGTCTGGAACCTCTCACTGCACGGCCTTTGGCAGATACTGTCTTTGGTTAGATGGAAAAGCCCGTTCCCCGTGTCCAAAGCCATCCATGGGTGAAGCGGTTGGTTTATTGACTTCCTCCCTCTTGCTACTCTACCACGCTTGCACAGTGACTTTGTGAAAATGAGAAAATTGTCCCTCTGGGAAGACAGAGCCTTTGGGTACAAAGCTTGAGAAGTGATGTATGAACAGTGTGCAGCTCCCCTCACCACCCCACTGGGTACCTTTGATCAGGACCCAAACTACACAGCGACCTTATGCAACAGACAGGTGGCAGTTCATGGCTCTCAGAGGTAGGGAAAGGCAGCTGTGATTGCCAGTGCTCCAACCCAGGACGAGGAAGTAGCTGCCAAATGCTTGGAAAATAATTGGTTTCAAAGAAAATAGGAACTGGCCATGGGAAGGAATACACTTAATTTTCAAAAGCCATTTGATAACCAGAGACTCACAGACATTTGATAACCAGAGACTCACAGAGCTGCTACTGGCTCTCCCTGTGCCCAGCCACTCATGAGGTGCCTGGGAGGGATGGCAGGTTCTAGCCCTGGCCCGCCACCCCAGCATAGCCTCACAACAAGCCAGACGACTCCCCACTCCATGAGGACCTCCATTTTCCACATCCGGACTTCCCCCTCGTCAGAACTCCACCCAGCAGACCAGACTATCACAGCCCGGCTCGCGCGGCCAAAAGCGGCTGCGCGGTTCATCAATAAATGCTGGATTTAGAGATGACTACAAGAGTATGCTACCCACACGGCAGAGCCTGGCAAGCTACCCATGTCGCATTTGATATGCCAAATACCAGTAACAATTATAGACCTCATTCCCATGACCTGATGGAACGGTTTGAGGCTCTTTATTTTCCTGGAGCAAGCAGGTGCCCTTGGGCTACATTAGCATGTGTCAGGACATTTGGAGATGTTACTGGTGCCCGCTCGAGCAAATCAATGATGAACGGGAAGGCAGTGATACAGTGATACAGTGATTTGATAACCAAAGTCTCATGAACTATACTTCCATAAAATAATTAAACATTTTAATCAGGAAGATTGATCATGGCCTTTAAGTGTGACTTTTGTTTTTGTGAACAAAATCTCCCAAAGCTAATGTTGTAGGGGAAAAGGAAAATTCAAGGCAGCCTAACAAACCAAAAGCGAACCATTCGCTTCCCCTGGGAAGCGCGTGCTTGGCTTCATTGTATTCTGCCCAGTCAGCCGGGCACACGCTTGACTTCAAGCTGCTAGCCAGGAGATAACCAAACCTTCTCCCAACTGGTCTTGACCCATCTTGAACTTACTGGTGAATTCCATGCCCCTTTTCTTCCTCATGATGCAGTAAGCCAGTCCTCCTAGGTAAAATTATTTCTTAGTATGGAAATTTGTTTTTTTATATGTTTTATGTTCGGGCTTCTGGTCAAGTTATATTGGTGGAACTAGGTAATGATTTTCCCCCTTACATTTAGCCACAATTTCCTTTGGTCCTAAGTCATAAGGTCCACCAGTGTCTCTGTTTGGGGATGCATACATGGGAAATGAAGGGCATTGACGTTCAAGTGTAACATTCCAGGCAGGTATATTTTAACCTTGATCGGAAGCAGATGACAGAGCTGGAGAATTCTCATACACTTTGCATTAGAGTTCTTCGCAAAAGTGGTTTGAAAGCGCCTTGTGATTCTCCAATGGTTCTCTGGAGGCAGGTCTTTGGTGTTCTTTTAAATATGGAACTAGGCAGTTGCACGTGACAGGGATTTTTACTGTCAGTGGATTCACAGAAGAGGTTCACAGCCCTCCAGGGAAGTAACAGTGGAAAGTAGGTCATTCTGATGCCAATCTGTTTTAGAAAACTCCTCTAAGAGGCCAAGTTAAAACAAACAAACAAACAACAAAATTCTAATCACAACTCACTTTTGTATACACAACTGAACAGCTCACCGAGCACCATCCCTTGCAGATTTCTCCTTTTCCTTGAAAAAGAAACCCCACAAGAGAACAACTATTGTTATTATGGCACGCATTTTCAATTCAGGGGAGAAAATGGAGACTTGGAGACATTGGATCACTTGCTCAATGCTCTCCAGGAGAGAGTAGGGGAAGAAGGGATGATCATGGAGAGTCTTAGGGAAGAAGGGAATGAGGAGGAGGGGAAAGAGGAGAGAAAAGAGGAAAAAAGTTTAGAAGAGAGAAGGGAGGGAAGGGGAACAAGGGAAGAAAGAGAACTGATATTTTCTGATTCTAAAGTCCGGGATGTTTGGGGTGAAACCGTGGGGTCCATTCTAGACAAAAGGTCTATGTTCCTCCTTCTTTGACCTAGATGAGCAGCTTAGGATAAGGCAAAGCTCTGTAGTGGCCAGTCTCGCATCCCTAATCTTTACCTCTTCTTCCCACTCTTTTATGTCCATGCCCTGCTCAGAACTTGCTCTCCAGAATGATGTGAACTCTCAAGGGGCATTGTCTGGCTCATGAGGACCTGACTGCACCCTGTTACTGGCATGAGCCTCCTGTGGAAAAGGAGGCCCAAGAAATCTGACTATACACCTGGATGTTGACGTGACATTGCAGTGGCCCAAGAGAGGGATCAGAGATGGAGTCACCTACAATCTAGCGATTCTCCTAACAAGTGAAATAGCTACAGGAAACATTTGCATAAAGTATAGCATAGAGGGTCTGTGTTTGGTCTCTGGAACAGAGAGCCTGAGTTTTAGATCACAATCATCATTTGGCTGTTATTTAACCTTGGGAAGGAGTAACTTAATCTTTCTATGTCTCAGTTTCTTCCCCCAGGTAATGGAAATAATAACTATTTTCATGTTATGGGGTGCATTTACTTGAGTAATAAATTGATGTAAAATGCTTAGCATATGCTGTGTGTGTGGGTGTTTTAGTAAATAGTTTTATTTTGGAAATATGGGAGGGAATGGTGGGGGAGAAAGAGAGACAGTGACAGAGAGAGAGGGAGGGAGAGAGAGAGAAGAGAGAGAGGTGCAGCTCTACATCCCAGGCAGACCATCACTCTCTCTACTCCCCATTTCCATCTGCCCTCTCCAACTTTGTCCACCTAACTGATGTATCTTTTAGGACTCAGAATAACCCAACCCGTGTGCAAATCTTTTTTTAACTAGTTTGTGGTTGGTTAAGTCCCCATCACGTCCTAGAGAGGCCTCTAATTAACAACTGACCAGATTTCATTGAAATTATTGGCTTCATTTGGTCCCGTCCATTCAATGATGACCTTTAGAACAGGGAATCAATCTTTTTGACTAGTCTCTGATGCAACGTCATATTGATTACCCAGTAAAAGTTCAGAAGAAATTGGCTGAACACCTGACTTGCCAACCTATCAATATATAAGGTAACTACTCCCCAAAAGGAAGGACCCTTTTTACTCAACTGTATTGAGAAAAACAATGTTAATAATTTTTTGGGGGACACATTCAGTTGTGCTCAGGGTTTATTTTGTATTGAATTATAGTGAGATACACAATTACAAAGTCGTTCATGATTGGGTTTGAGTTATACAATGTTCCATAACCTTTCCATTTACCAGTGTGCGTTTCCCACCACCAATGTCCCTAGTTCTCCAGTTTCCCCCAATTCAGGCCCCAGTCTGCCTCTATGGCTGGCACTCCCCCCTTCTCTCTCCCTCTATCTCTCATTTTGGGTCTTATGGTTCAATACAGATAATAAAAGGTTATTAGGCATATCCCTTTAGTTACTTTTAACAATCAGTTCCTGTCCAAAATGATCACACTGGTCCCTTCTTTATCCAATGTTAAATGATAATAATGTTAATAGTTGTTATTACTGGGGCCGGAGCAATAGAACAGCATTTGTCTTGCACGGCCGACCTGGGTTTGATTCCCAGCATCCCATATGTCCCCCAAGCACCGCCAGGAGTAATTCCTGAGTGAAGAGCCAGTAGTAACCCCTGAGCATTACTGGGTGTGACCCAAAAAAAAGCAAAAAAAAAAGTTATTCTTGGCCTTTTCTTTCACCCATTTCTGAAAATGTGACCTTATTTTTGCTGACTTATTGAATGTAGTGACCATTAATCACTTGATCATTTGACTTCCCATTGATCATCGATTTACTCGAGCGGGCACCAGTAACATCTCCACATGTCCTGTCACATGCGAGATAGCCCAGGGCATCTGCCACTCCAGGAACATAAAGAGCCTCAAACCATTCCATCAAATCATGGGAATGAGGTCTATAATTGTTACTTGTATTTGGCATGTCAAATACAACACGGGTAGCTTGCCAGGCTCTGCCATGCAGGTGGGATATTCTTGTAACTACCTCGAAAGTCGAGCATTTATTAATGAACAGCATGGCCACAAAGCAGACGTCTGAGCTGGGCTGTGATCAGCTCTTCTGCTAGGTGGAGCTCTAAGGAGAGGGAGTCCAGATGTGGAAAATTCTTTTGCATTCATATCTTGATTAGATTTTCATGCTAGCTAGTGTTCTGAGGGTGTTCTATCTCTTAGGGAAGATTTCACAATATCTCATGTAAACTTTATTTAACTCTCATCGAATAGCTACAGTAGGCACCACACTGCTGGACTCTGTACACTACATCCCAAATAGATTTTTTGACAGCTGCCATATTAAAGATGCAAGTCAAGTTCAGAAGGAGCATAGATAGATCTTAGAGGCAGGGGGAAACGAACTCAAGATAGAGGTGGAGGCTGGACTTTTGAGAGATGAAAATATATGAGGAAATTCAGGGAGAAGCATGAGATCAGACCTATCATTCCATCCTATTGGGTCACTGGGGTCTTTCGGACATTGTCCCACTGGACACTGGATTCCAGTAAGTGGAATGAGGTGAGTCAATTCACAAAGGTAGGGAGGTCTTGAACAGATCTTGAGGGGTGGTTTTGTTTGTTTGTTTTTAGTTACTTTTCAGGGTTTTTTGTGTGTGGGAGGGCGTGGGTGTGAGGGAGTTGGGTCACACCGAGCTGCCAAGGCTTATTCCTTGCTTTTCATGCAGGGATCATTCCTGGTGGATTCAGAGGCCATGTGGAGTGTGAGGAATCTAGCCCCAGAATGTTGCATGCAAGGCACCTGCTAAACAGGTGCTAGAACACTAGCTAAACTATCCCAGTAGCTAAACAGAACACTAGCTAAACTCTCCCAGTACTATCTTGAGAGTTTTTAATGTGTGCCTAAGGAATCTGACTATTTAGCAGACATTGGGAAGCACTGAAAACAGTTTACCAGCATAATGGTAAAAACAAAGTGGTTTATAAATACCATTTTACAATTGCTTAAGAGTCGCCATAGATTTGCAGATCTACTTTATATGTGTAATCTCCCTTTCTTATTTATGTATGGGGGGCTAATCCACTGGTGCTGAGCATGGTGCCTGAGGCTACTTGTAGAAATGCCATTTCTGGTGGTGACAGCATTAAGGTTCCATGCTCTGGCACTCCAATACAGTGCTGCTCAGACCCAGCAGTTGTGCTGTGGGCTACCAGGGCTATAGCAGGCATTGCTGGGGGGTAGGAGAGAGGGTACCATTCAGTGTCTGAGATCAAACTCAAAGATTTGCAAATGCTAGGCATATACTCTACTGTTTCAGTTATTTCCATGGTCCCATGTGTAATCACTTCCATCATTATCTCTGCAAGAGATGGATTCTTGTCTCTTATAGAGAAAGAGGCAGATGTTGGGGTAGTGTGAGTCTAACCCATTCATGCAGAATCTAAAGACTTAAAGCTAGACAGTCTGACTCCTAGTTCAGTGTTTTTTTACTATAATGTTGCCTAGGAGATGGTACAGTCTGAGAACTGAGAGCACAGTTTATCTAAATAAGATGAAGTCAAGAAGTGACCTTAGGTAAGTAACATCAGACTAGAACTGAGCATTGATTGTAGGTAAAGGGATATACATGATAACCCCTATATGTATGTATTGCAAGCTACTATGTACAAAAGAAGGGTGAAAAAGAGAGAGAGCAGAAAAGTGCCTGAGGTAGGCTGGGGCCGGGGGAACTGGGGATATTGGTGTTGGGAAATATGCACGGGTGGAGGGATGGGAACACTGTATGAATGGATCCCAATTATGAACACTTTGTAATTGCATATCTCATGGTGATAAAATAATTTTTTAAAAAGGAAGCAACCTTAGGTAAAATATGAGTGTAAAAAATCATTATTTGCAGGAAAAGTTAGGAGAGAAGAATGAGCACTGTCAAAGAAACATCAAGAATCAATGAAGAATAGAAGGAAAGGTATTTGCCACTGAAGGTAGCTGGTAGACAGAAGAGGATTAGAAAATTTCCCCCAAAACATTATCTGCTAAAAATATGAGCACAAGTTGCTTTCCCCGACTATGGAAAGTTCATCCACCTGGAGTCTGAGTGCTGTTTCAGTTGGCAAAACCATTCCAAGTTTTCTTATGTTCTTTGGAAGATAAAATCATGAAAGTTAGCACTGTTATTTTTTAAAAAACAAAGGACTTCACTGAGTTTTACCCAGGTGAGGGGTCTATCTTTAAAGTCTGTGTTTTTTGGTTTCCCAGAGTAGATTCCCAGGAGTGGTATGGCTGGGTCAAATGGGAGTTCAATTTCTAGTTAATAATTGTCGAGGGTACTAATGCCAACCTAGAACTGAGCATTAAATAGAGGCAAAAGGATACACATGACAACCTTTTAATGTATGTTCTGTAATCCATAGTCTGGAAGGGAAGGAAAAGAGAAGAGAGAGAAAGGGAAAGAAATAAAGAACCTGCCAGGAGGTGGACTGGGGAAGGGGAGGGACCGGGATGTTGGTGGTGGGAGTGGGCCTGGTGGAGGACGGGTGCTGGAACACTGTATGACCAAACCCGAACATGTCTTTTAATTGTAAAAAAATAAATAAAAATAAAGTCTGTGTTTTTCTGCGTTATCCAATGCAGTGGTTAATCAATCTTATGTGCCTAGTGAGCATTTGAAATGCAGATGATCTGGTGTAAGATGTACTCTGAAGTCACACAGACTTTATGTGGGGAAAAACATCTTGAAAAATGCCTTCATATGGGGCCTTAGAAATAGTACAGTAGGTGGGGTGTTTGCCTTACATGCAACCAACATGGTTTGATCCCCGGCATCCCATATGGTCCCTGGAGCACTGCCAGCAATAATTCCTGAGTACAGAACCAGAATAACCCCTAAGCATCTCTGGGTGTGATCAAAAAAAAAAAATTTGCATCCACAAGCTTTTGACCTTGGTTTCATGCAGAAATGGTAATCATTTTGGATATATTGAGTTAAGTAAAATACATTATTCATGTGAATTGATTCTGTTTAATTTTTTGGTGTTTATTAGACTATTGAAAATTTCCTACAGGACATGCACTCTATTTTGAGTGGTCAGCTATGGCTGTAGCCAGGATGTCAGTGCTCCAAGACCAACATTCATTCTCCCACAAATGCTGTCTTGAAAGAGGTGGTAACAGCAATCATAATTACAGTTCATATTTATTGAGTACCAGTCAGATATCGAGCACTTTACGTGCATGAACTTATTTAACCCTCATCAGCCTTTTAAGATCTGGTTATTATCTTATGCACCATGGAACAGTTTTGGTTAAGAGAGCAGAAACCAATTCAGAAGCTTTTCCTGAGTCAGAAACAGAATTCTGAAGGCAGAATACAGATGTGGTGGGCAGTGTGCCTACAGTGCTCTGGGAATGCCTCAGAGGCTGCCTTTGTTGAGGAAATCCCCAGAGACACAGGGCCCACTTTTCTCTCAGAACTTCAGACTTAATTTAATGTCTCATAGCAACCCAAGTGGACACAGTAGCAAACCAGAACCGTGTGAGAGACAGAGGAAGTCAGGACGCAGTGTCTGCCACCGTGCGCTGAGCTTCCTGGGCTGACTTCTGAGTGAGTAGGACTTCCTTTCCTGTCCAAACTTCCCCTGGTCTGTAATCTACGTCACTGAACTGAATTCGGCTCCAGACTTTAGGAAAACAAAACGTCGGCATTCACCCATGCTTCTCTTGGCACGCTGGTGTTTGAGGAATTTCATTTCCTTCTTCTGATTTTTCACTTTGGCCCTGGAGAGATGGGAGTTCTCAGCTGTTCTTCCTCTCTCCCCTTTTTTACTGTGCTCAAACAGCATGGAACACAGCAGAAAGCAGTGTCTGTTCCTCTGTGATTCAAGATCTCAGTGTTTGGATTAAACCAATATTTACCAGTGAAATCCCGCCAACATAAATGTGCAGACGAGGTAGAAAATATTGGCTTAAATCAATCTCCCTCAGAGCACACATACAGACAAGGACCGTAAATGTTTGGGGTATCACTTCTGAGGCACTGGCCTTTGCCAGCCCCCCATGTCAGTTGAACACAGATTCAGAACAATCTTTCCAACTAGAATAAGCTCCATTATCAATTCCAAGAGTCACTTTCTTTAAAGCTGCTTTCTAGTGAGCCCAGGTATACTGGTGTTGGTGAGCTGGGTTGGGCTTTTTATTTGGGGTTTTCCTCTGATATTTATCCCACCATATCCTATAATTCAGAATAGAAGATGACCTCAAATTATGAAAATTATAAATATCCCAAATAGTAGAAAATACGGGAATACTGATCTTTCAATAAAGAGATGGTGCTACGCGGCTTATTGAAGAAACATGGCATCTTGAGAGAAATTCATCTAGCTGAGTGATGGCTTTAATTTTGCAAATATTTACTGAATTGCATGTGTTCACTGATTGAATTTATTGAATGAATGAATTACTGCTACACCTTGAATGAATTTCAAGTAGTTGTAGTTTGGATTAGAAATTATTTTTCTGAAATGGAATAGTGCAGGCATCCAGCCGGCAGAAGGCCCCAGCTGGGACTGGCAGCCACAGCCTCAGAGGAACTGGAGAGGGAGGAGAGGGAGTTTTATGTGGCTAAAGCTTCAGACCAAGCCCTGGGTGAACACTCTGAAATGCTGTTCCCATACTTCACTTCCTCTAAGGTAGGGAGGATTGGGTTCTGGATGAGGAAGGTCTGACTCATCTACTTAAGAAGGCCACTGAAATTGCTAGTGGCAAGCCCTGCACAGGTAAACAGTAGGCACTTAATAGACACTTGCCTTCTACACAGGTAAAATAAGACATATTAACCTACTGTAATTTCTGGGTTTGAGCATGGAATTTTCCAATCATGATTAGGGGCCAGACATTTTCTCTAAATGGCTGTGACCAAGTCCTTTTGGTGACGTTTTTTCTAAGTCTAAAGTTCCAAGAACCCCCAACTATGGGAAGACTGATAAGAAGGTGGCTGTGATTCAGTCACCATCATTGTAGAAGTCTCCTGAACAATGTGTCTCCACTTGCCCAAACTACCCTGCAAGGCATGTTATTGCCATGAAAGAACTGGAGGCAGAACAGATGGGCCAGAAAAGGATGACCAGGACTGAAGAGAGAACCTGGCTCATGACAGGGAGCCATAAGAAGTCTAGGACATTCCTGTTGTCTGTAGGGATGATGTGGCATAAAAATGATGGGAAGAGACCCCACACAGGAACACAAATAGACCTATAGGACACAGGGTGTGTGGGTTCTGGAAGGAATCAGAGCAGCAAGGCCTCTGTGTTGTGTCTGAACAGGTACTGGACACTGTTACTGTCACTGTCACTGTCTTCCTGTCATCATCGATTTGCTCGAGTGGGCACTGGTAACATCTCCATATGTCTTGTCTCATGCTAGTAGAGCCCAAGGGCATCTGCTTGCTCCAGGAACATAAAGAGCCTCAAACCATTATATTAGGTCATGGGAATGACCTAATATAATTGTTACTGGTATTTGGCATATCAGCACTCCACCCAGCATACCAGCGGCCACGCAGTTCATCAATAAATGATGGATTTTGAGATGACTACAAGAGTATGCTACATGTACGGCAGAGCCTGGCAAGCTACCCGTGTTGTATTTGATATGCCAAATACCAGTAACAATTATAGACCTCATTCCAATGATCCGATGGAATGGTTTGAGGCTCTTTATGTTCCTGGAGCAAGCAGGTGCCCTTGGGCTCTACTTGCATGAGACAGGTCATATGGAGATGTTACTGGTGCCCGCTCGAGCAAATCGATGATGAACGGGAAGACAGTGATACAGACAGTGATATATTTGGCATATCAAATACGACATGGGTAGCTTGCCAGGCTCTGCCGTGCAAGTGGCATGCTCTTGTAGTCACCTCTAAATCCAGCATTTATTGATGAACCACGCTAATGCAAGCAGCCACGCAAGCCGGGTGTGATAGGCTATTCTGCTGGGTGGAGTTCTGATGAGAGGGAAGTCCGAATGTGGAAAATGGCAGCCCTCATGGAGTAGGGGGTCGTCTGGCTTGTTGCAAGGCTCTGCTGGGGTGGTGAGCCAGGGGCTAGAACCTGCCATCCCTCCCAGGTGCCTCGTGAGCGGCTGGGCACAGGGATAGCCAGTAGCAGCTCTGCCCCATGTCTGTGACAGCTGTGTGAAAATACACTGAAGGGAAATGGATGTAGAAAAGACAAGGGGGTCTGGAATGAAACACAAAGCAGCGAGGAGCCTAGTCTTCCTGAGGTGGGAGGAACTCCAGGTGTGAAAGTGTGAGAGGACTAAATGTGGACAGAGGCACAAGTGTTGGAGCTCGATGTAAAAGCTTTGAGGAGGGATTAGAGGTTCTAAGAGAGAGAAGCTTATGGAAGGAGGGTCTTTAGACTGGGGGCTGGCAGAAAGATAGCTCTGAGGAGAAAGAGTCAAAGTTAAAAACTAAAGGAAGTGGTAGTATCCCATGATAGTATCCACATTGATAATAGAGTAAGAGAAAAAGAGATGGGCCACGGATGATGACTGAGGAGGAGAAAGGTGTCCTGCGGAATGGAGCCTAAGGGAAGAAGCCCTGACAGAGATAGGCGGAGTGGGAAGGTGGAGGGAGGAGAGAAAGAGGTTCATTTGGCCCATAATGAGTTTGTCATGATGTAATATGGCTACATGGATTTGGGAAGGGTCTCCAGTAGGTGGATTGAGTTCCTAGTATGGATGTCTCTGGCAGATGATAGATCACAGGCTGAAGGCATAGACTCTGGCTGAGACTCTTGACGGCCTATGTGCTATCCTTTAACTGGTTCCTGGAAGAAGGCAAGAAACAAATACCTGCAAAATTTCTCCAGATTGTCTCACCTCCTCCTTGCTCAGCTGTTCTTTCACTCATCCCCCCCGGAAAAAAAAAGTTTTTCAGCTCTCAGTTGGCCCACAGTTACAGCTAAGCAATGAGTGATTTACGTCTTGGATGGTTTCCAGTTCTGTAGGGCATATGCCTAATGCAAAAGATTTCTCTCTCCGCAGCCATCTTGCAAGGCATCAGGCCAAATCCTCCATCTGGAAAAGAGCACTGAAGCTGGAAAGGACTTTTGAGATTGACTGTATTTAATCCAACTCCTTGGTTCCAAGGGGAAAGGACGTAGACCCAGAGAAGGTAGTGGATAACGTAGGGTCTGCAATTCAAACAGGTGGTTCAGCTGTGGTCCATATTTGCTATTCCTTGCTCTAGAGACAGCCCAAGAGCCCAACATCATTCTCAATGGCTGTACTGGGCAGAATGGTAGCATCCTGAGCATGTCTGTATCCTAATCTGCAGCCTGGAAACATGGCCCAGGGGAAGGACAAGAGCAGATCACAATAAGAGTGCAAATGAGCTAACCTTCAAGTAAGGGCTGCCTCTGGAGTATCCGTGCATCCCCATGGTCTTTAAGAGTGGAAGAGGGAGTCAGCTGAGTCTGTAGTGAAGTGATGGCTATGAGAAATAGCCTGTTGATACCTGGTGGCTTTGAGTCAGGCCTGGAGCCAAGGAGCCCAAGTTCTCACTAGAAGCTGACAAGGACAAGAAAGTGGATTCTTCCCTGGTACCTCCAGTAAGGAACACAGATGGCTGGCTAAAAGGTTGAACTGTGCTGTTTTAAGTCATACAGTTTGTGTTGATAGTGATGGGTGGGGGAACATGAATACAATAGTAGGATCAAAGTATCTAGTTTCTAGAATGAAGTAGACTCCTCCCGGCTATTTGTATTTTTCTATCTATCTATCTATCTATCTATCTATCTATCTATCTATCTATCTATCTATCTATCTATCTATCTATCTATCTATCTATCTATCTATCTATCTATCTATCTATCTATCTATCTATCTATCTATCTATCTATCTATCTATCTATCTATCTATCTATCTATCTATCTATCTATCTATCTATCTATCTATCTATCTATCTATCTCGCTATCTAGCTATCTAGCTATCTATCATATTTTTATTCACTGTGCCATACAGTTAGAAAGCTGGGGCCAGAGAGATTAGCACAATGGGGAGGGCATTTGCCCTGCATGCAGCCAACCTGGGTTTGATCCCTGGCATCCTATATTGTTCCCCAAGCACTGCCAGGAGTAATTCCTGAGTGAAGAGCCAGGTGTAACTAACCCCTGAGCGTTGCCAGCTGTGACCTACCCCAAAAAAAAGCAAAGAAAAAAAGAAAGCTGTTCATGATTGAGTTCCAGTTACAAAATGTTCCAACACTCACGATCCCTCCACCAGTACACATTTCCTACCACCACTGTGCCCCTTTCCCCTCCTGTCACACCCAGCCCCATATTCCAGTCTGTCTCTATGGCAGGTACTTTCCTTCCTCTCTCTCTCCCTTTGGTCATTACGGTCTGCAATTCAGATACTGAGAGGTTACCATATCTGTTCCCTTACCTATTCTGCACTCAGTTTTTATACAGTGGTCATTTACCACTCTCTTTTTCATAGTGGCCCCTTCCCTATCCCAACCCCTTCCCTTTTCCCCCAACAGACTGAAACAGGCTTCTAACCATAAACCGAACCCATTGGTCCTAGTTTCTTCTGTCCTTGGATATTGGTTGCATATTATGTTTTATACCCCACAAATCATTCTGCGCCTGTCCCTGTCCTGACTCATTTTACTCAGCAAGATACTCTCCAAGTCCATCCATTTATAAGCAAATTTCATGACTCCATTCTTCCTCAGAGCTGCTTAGTATTCCATTGTGTATAAGTGCCATAGTTTCTTTAACCTGTTGTCTGTTCTCAGGCACTCAGAGTGTTTCTTGAAGTGGCATCTCGATTCCTCCTTTGGGTGAAAAGGGCAGTTTGAAGAACCAGGGGTGTGGATGTGAGGAAGTGAGAAAGTGCTTCTTCAACTGTCTCTCCTCAGAAACCATGTTCCCACTGAGAAGGCTTTCAAGCCCTGATGGATCTCTAGAAGTGAGTCAAACAAGATTTCCCTTTCTGATTTCCCCAGGAGCCCTCACACCATAATATTTGGGGTCTTAGACTTCTGTGAGGAACTGGCTACCGGAAATCAGCTCTGACTTTCTATTCCTCTGGGCATCAGGCCACCGCTGACCCTGGGCCTTGCCAACTCTATACTGACGACAGCTCACAGATGTGTGTTAGGAGGAAATGAGGGGCAGCCTTCATGATAAGCTTGAGCAAACCTGTCAAGCCTATGATGCTGAGGTGGGTCTTGGAGGGCTAATCATGCCAGGACCTCTCTGAAGGAGGCTGATGGAGGTTAATGTTCCTTCCCCAGAGGTCTCTCCTCTCTGTCTTATCACTACATTGAACGCTGAGACCTCCCACAGCACCTAACCCTGTTTCTGCTCCACCATTGACAGGCGCCACTGCTCAGCGGTACAAGATAAGATTGCATCAAAATCCCCATCCGTCGTCGTCCCCTGACCATTACTGTGAAGATGGTGCCGGCAGAGTTTGTCATAATGAGGACGATTTGCATGACAGCGCTGGAAGGTCTGATTTCCACTGATAAAACATCTTCAGGCACATTGTCTCAAAGGCTCCTCAGAGAGGTGTGATGAATTCTGGGCATGCACATCCCTTCAGCTGCTCCAGAGAATGAATTCAGCGTTTAAGGCATACTTCCCCTTCCAGGACTGGGAGCTGGAAACACTGGACCTGAGTCAAGATCTCTGCTGGAGTTCAGCAGCATCTGTACCTGCTCCGTGCCTCTCCCCCCCCCCCACCCCCCCCCCCCCCCACCCCACAAACATGCAGCACCCACTAAAGACCAGGCGACACTGCCCAAGATCCCACACAGGCAAACTTATCTAAGCAAGGTTCTGGAATGGATGGCGGTCACACTTGAGTGATGTGCAAACTGTATCTGAATTAATCCCAGGACACTGGCTGAGCATTCTTGGTGCCAGACACTGCACTTCCTAAAGACTTTACACATCATTAATGCGTTCCTGTCTTGGGTGGTAGGTCTTATCTCCCCTTCCCTTTCACTGCTAAGCTTTCGAGTCTCTAAATATCTTGTAAAAGGCAGCCAGAACTTGCATTTTCTCCATTCCCATTAATACATCTTTAGCCATTCTTCTGTTTTTTTCCTCTAAGCATTAGCCCAGTATTATGCACAAGGGCCAGGAAAGGGCAAGGGAGATACAGAAACACAGCTCATGCCCATAAGAGGAGGAGGTTTTCTTAGAAAGAGGAACATCTGCTCATAGGAATTCAGAGGAACCAGCTCATCAGTAAAAGGTGTTTTTCCATCAACCATCTTTCTCTGCTGGTGAGAAAGTTTTCTGTCACAATGTAGGAATGAAGTTCAGACTATGCAAAATAGCACATAAATTTCTCCAAAAAAAAAAAAAAGTAAGAATAGAGCTCTGCAATAGAACCAGAGGTTATGCTTCTTGGTACCTAACTTACCCACAACAAAAAAATTATGCCAAAAGATGTGTGCATATCTATATAGCAATAAAATAAAAATATTTTATTATACCACCTCGTTACGAAGATGTTCATATTTGGGTTTCTGTCATACAGTGTTCCAGCACCCATCCCTCCACCATTGCCCATTTCCCACCACCGATATCCCTGATTCCCTCCCCCTCCCTTTAGCCTGCCTCTATGGCAGGTTCTTTTCTCTTTCTCTCTTCCTTCCCTTACACATTGTGGATGACAATACATACATTTAGAGGTTATCATGTGTATCTTCTTGCCTGTATTTGATGCTCAGTTCTAGGTTGGTATTAGCACTTTAGAAATTATTAGCACACTGTTCCATTCTCTGTCTTTTTTTTTTTTTTTTGCCTTTTTGGGTCATACCCGGCAATGCTCAGGAGCTACTCCTGGCTCTGCACTCAGGAATTACTCCTGGCGGTGCTCGGGGACCATATGGGATGCCGGGATCAAACCCAGGCCGGCAGAGGCCAGCCGCGTGCAAGGCAAATGCCCTACCCACTGGGCTATTGCTCCGGCCCCCTTCCATTCTCTCTCTACCTAACCTCTGGTTCCCACACGTTTGGTAATTTCCACCTTTGACAAGATCTCCTGATCCATGTTTCTCCTGACTTGAATATTGGTATCATAATATGTATATATTCGAATGACCAAGGGAATATTTGATTTTTACCTTACAAACACTTTTAGGAGTAGCCACTAGATACAATTATAGACCTCATTCCCATGATCTGTGGAATGGTTTGAGGCTCTTTATGTTCCTGGAGCAAGCGGTGGCCTCTTGGCTCTGACAGGTCTATGGAGATGTTACTGGTGCCCGCCGAGCCGATGATGAACAGGAAGACAGTGATACTAGATACAAGGCCTTGACTAGGGCCTAGCTTCTGAGTCTGGGTAGAAATCCCATCTGGGGTCCTGCACCTTTTCAAGAGAATGCCTCAGAATAAATTCCTTGAGGATTTCTTATCAGTGCATGTTTGATCTGTGTGCCTGCTTCATAGACCTTATATCTCCTGGGTTGTCTGCAGTGCTTTTTGGCAAAAGGGATCAGGAGTAGAAAAAGTTTAAGAAGCAATGGTCTAAGGGATTTAGAAGGGACTGGATCTAGCCTGTGTCTCCTTTTAAAATTTCATACTGAATTAAAAAAAATCAGTTGAAATTCTATGGTTACAATAGTGCTCATACTTGTGGTTTGGGGGCACTTCCATGCCCTCCCCGCAAAGTGCTCAAGACCCTTGTTCTATGTCTCTGCTCGTCAGCCCTGCCCACCCACTCCAGCCATCTTGCCCTTTCTCCTGTGAGTGCCCTCAGAAGGTGTCAATCCTGTCTTTGCCTTGAGAGATGGAAACAAGCTGCCTCCTCTGGGCCATGGGAGGTAAAGCAAGACTGTAGACACCAGGGCCTTGTATCATATTTCTCTGTCATCAGTTTATTCTGGGTAAGGCCCTTGCATCTCCAAACTCTATCCTTGTGGCTAATACGTGGGTGTTGAAATAGATGATATGTTTGTCTTATTTTTTTTTCTGCTCTGATGGCCTATTATTCTAAGACTCAAAGAAGTCTCAGTAAAAGGTTTACCTGAAAAAGCGGGATGGGAGAGAAAGAAGTCCAGCTCCTCGGAAATCCTGGCAGGAGCCTTTGGTCCAGAATCCTGTAAGCTTCCAACAGCTATTGGCCGGAGAAGTCAGGGCTCTGGACTGGGATTCTGCCTGGTGACGGTTTCTCTGAAATAATGAAAGCACCAAACAGAACCCCCAGGAGACCAAAGTGTGCCAGCTACCAGTCACCAACAGCACTGATTACTGAAAGCTCATCTCCTGGAATGGTTGCTAGAGAATCCGGTAACTGACTCCACTTGCCAGGAATATTCTAGGTGTACACTGCCAGGAGGGCTATCTCTCTTACAGTGACCTGCTCCTCTTGGCCAATGTAAATGTGCCACTATCTCTAGTCTAGAGAGGACTCTTGCTCGCTGGAGAAGATGAAACCCTTAGTTTCCTGGCTACTAGTAAGTGACAAAGCCGATATACTCTTAAGGGACTGACCCCAAAGGCCCAGCTCTTCCTCCTCCTCCTGTAAAACTTTGTCACAAAACATGAATTTCCAATCTGTGCATTCCTGCTTCGCTCTGATCTGCTATAAGCAAGGACATTCTTCTGGTATCACTGGCCCTTTAGACTTGCCTACCCATCTGCAAAGTGCTTTCTCATCGATCATATCATCTGATTCTCCCTGCAGCCAGAGAACTAAATGGAGCTTTTTCTTTATTTTGTAGGCAAGGAAACTGAGTCTCAAGGGAAATTCAGTCACTTAACATACTAGTCACTTGTCCAACCACTCAAGTTTCCAGCCACTGGAGGACTCAAGTTTCCAGCCACCCAAGGACATCAGTTTTCAGAACATGATGTCATGTGTTTTACAGTGTGCCTACTTATTTATATTTGTGTTGCAGAACGGGTAACAGAGGACTTTCCCGAGATTTCTTACCAAATGGCAGCTGCTGTTCCCTTAAATCTTCTTCCAGGATTACATGAATATTATTTCTGAACAACTAAGAATAGTTCAATCAATCTTAAACTTCCAAATGTTCACAGTGATACTATCACTACATTCAAAATCCCAGTCAATTTATTGAATCGTGTCCTTGTAGAGCTACAATATGTATGTGAATGGGAAAGAACTTTTCTGAATAGAAAGGTACGTGCTGTGTTATAGAATAGTGTGTAGAATTCCTTAAAAAACAAATGATCTACAAATGATAGCTAACATTCATTTCTCTAGAGATGTCAAAAGTTCCTCTGTAAATTCGCCCCTTTGCTACCTGAAGGCAACACACAGAACAGAAAAGTAAATACCCTTTGCTTATCAGCTAAAATCATCAGACAACAAGGAGATGGTTGCTGTTGGAAAGGGTGTGATGGTTAAATTAATCTGAGCCAGTACCGTGTACAAAAGAACAGATTAGTTCTCATAAACAAATATCAAGCAAAAGAAACCAGAAATTTAAATGCATATAAAATATGATTATATTTATATATAAAGTTCAAAAGAGACAAAAAATGAATCTTGATATTAGAAGTCAAGACAGTGGGGACCTTGTAGGGAGTAGAGACTGGGAGGTAGGGGAGGAAACCATGGATACAGTTAGCAGTGACTCCAGTGGACTTGGTCTTGGGAGTTGTTACGTGATTTTGTTCACTTTATGAAAATTCCTGACATTTACACTTGGGATATGTTCACTTTTCTTCCTTCCTATTATACGTCAGTAAAGTCTTGGAAGCAGCTCAGTGAACTCTCTTGGGCCTTGTCATCTACAACCAGCTTCTTGCGTCTCTGCCTGGATTTCCAGTGAAAGCATTATTACTAAATCTAAAACTTTTCATCTGACTTCAACCTTCACTTAGCCCAACTCTGCATTTCCGTCATGGACCAACAGCCAGTCTGCTTTGGAGAAGAGCTCATTCATTTCTGCCATCTAAAATTGATTGTGGGGGACCGGAGCGATACCCCAGTGGGTAGGGCGTTTGCCTTGCACGTGCCGGCCGATGCTGGCCCGGGTTCAATCCCCCAGCATCCCATATGGTTCCCGACCACCGCCAAGAGTAATTCCTGAGTGCAGAACCAGGAGAAACCCCTGAGCATTGCCAGGTGTGACCCATAAAAGCAAAATAAATAAATAAATAAATAAATAAAAAAAAAATAAAATTGAGCATAGGCCAGAGAGAAAGTACAGAAGGGGAAGGTGCTTGCCTTGCATGCAGTCTACTACCCAGGTTCGAACCCCAGCATCCCATTTGGTCCCCTGAGCACTGTCAGAAGTAATTCCTGAGTGCAGAGCCAGGAGTAACCCTTGGGCATTGCAGGGTTTTCAAAAAAAAAAAATCGCGTGTGTGGACAAGCTACTTACTTAGTATGACTTTGAGAATCATCTCTTATAAATACGAGGGGACTAATGGCTACTTCATTACATTATGGTAATAGACCATGTAGATGTAAGCAAATACAGCAGAAAACTTATATGGAATTGCTCTTGAAAATATGACTTTTGCCCTTAACTCCTTCTTCCACACTGCAAAATCAAATTGTTTTCCGCCCTTATATGAATCTCAACACAGTGATGCTTAGCCACCATCACCAACAATACTTACCACTCCTTGGGATTCCTGGAAGCACCCATCTTCCTCTTTTGCCTCTGTGGTTGCAAAGCTTGACTCTAGGTAAACTACAGCTACTGCAAATGCATCCCAGAATCCTCAGCAGAGCCTTGAGGACCATTGTCACAGTCCACACATCCTCCAGAGCTCCAGCCCAATGTCCCCAGCCCCAGTCCCCTGTGTATCCTCTCACTTTTACCCAAACTCAGCTTCCAGTCCCCGAGATATGCTAAATGTCAATTGGAATTCACCAGGGGACATTTTAGCTTCAGTTTTACCACCCATGGCAGTGTCTCTCCCAATCCTCTGCTCCTCCGTCTCCTAGTTTTGTTTCTCATTTCAGCTATGCTTTTCCTCATTCACACTATTATTTTCTTGCTCTGTGTCCACTGTTTCTGTCTCAACATCCCTCTGCTTCTCGTATGCAATAATAATCTGAGCTCTGGCTTCAAAAATATCCTCTTTCTCCTCTCACTGTTTCAACTTTTTCCCCAGTCCCTTAGTCCTTCAGCGTTTAAACTCTGGTGCTTGCTTTCAGTACTTCCATCCTATTGTTCTTCCCTTTATGCCCTCTCTCACTCTCTCTCTTGCTCTCTCTTGCTCTCTCTCTAGCTCTCTGTTCTCTCTCCTCCCTCCCTTCCTTTTCTCTCCCTACCTCCTTCTCTTTCTTCTTCCCTTGCTTCCTCCCTCCCTTTTCCCTTCCCCCTCTCTTCCTTACTTCCCTCCTCTTTCTTTTCTTTCCTTCCTTCCTTCCTTCCTTCCTTCCTTCCTTCCTTCCTTCCTTCCTTCCTTCCTTCCTTCCTTCCTTCCTTCCTTCCTTCCTTCCTTCCTTCCTTCCTTCTTTCTTTCTTTCTTTCTTTCTTTCTTTCTTTCTTTCTTTCTTTCTTTCTTTCTTTCTTTTCTTTCTTTCTTTCTTTCTTTCTTTCTTTCTTTCTTTCTCTGTCTCTCTCTCATTTGGGCCACACCTAGCACTGCTCAGAGCTTATTCCTGGTTTTGCTTTCAGGGATCACTCCTGTCAGTGCTCAGGGGACCACATGGTGGGGTTAGAACCCTGGTCAGCTGCATGCAAGACAAGACTCTTACCAAAGGTACCATCTCTCTGGCCCTTAATTGGGTGCTCTCTCTCTCTCTCTCTCTTTCTCTCTCTCACTATGCCCATGTGTATATCTCTGTGTCTCTCATTCTTGTACAGTATCCTTCTAAAGGTGAAATTGAGTGAACATTTTTAGTATCCACTGCCACCTGTCACATTTGACTTAGCAACTCTAATCTCTCCTTTGACAGTCACATTTGCTTCCGATCTTTAAATGCTATTTTCATTTTGATGACTCCCAAATCATTGGCTCTGATCTGTTACTACAAAGCCCACACATTTCCTACTGACCACATCATCTTAGCACATGATTATTTCATTTGTACCAACTTATCATAAGTTAGATCATTTTACGGAAGAAACTCTTCTCTGGGAAAATAAGACATCTGATTTCTAAAATGGGTTATTCTATTATTTTTCTAGGTTAACACAGGTAACTCATTGATTCACACTCTATTTTCTTTACAGGAGAAAAGAGACTGCACCTCATCATACTGATTTTATAACTTTGAGATTCTATAATAATATGTTGAAAAAGATAAACCTATCCCTTCCAGAAATACACACTTTCCCAACTGGTGTTATGTTTTTTTTTTTTACTAATAGCACTACCTAATGCCTCTTTCTTTCTTTCTCAGAGCCTACTCCTGGTTTTGCTTTCAGGGATCACTACATATAAACATTCATATTCCATGCATCCATTTTCCAATTTCTGTAGCACACCAGTTTGCAGATTCAGTGGGCCCACCTCAAGCAGAGCCAGTCCCAATTTTCCCTTTATTTCAATATAAACAATAGTCAAGCTCTCACTGAACTCACCAGTTACTACTGCAGTCTTTCTTGCCATTCTCCAAGTTTAATATCTCTCAAGGTAGATTTTCTTCCTATATGGTTCTAATTGCATCGGAAACAACTCAGCAATATTTAATGATGCTCATGACTTATCAAATTCTTCCAGATATCTTCACTTGGTATCAGGCTTCTTTATAACCCTGGTGGAATATCTCTCACTATCATCCTTGACTTAATTACCTACTGCAACCACAGATGGATGTATTCCCAAAACCAAGGCCTGTTATTTTTACCACCCTCTCCTGGTTTGTGCTGTTTTCTCTTCCTGGATGCTGTGCCTGCTAATCCTGTATTGAAATCTGTGCCATCAACCAAGCCTCAAGTTAGATATAAGTTCTACTTGATTCCCACAGCAGGAAGCCCTCTCTCCCTTCTAAGAATGCCAGTGCTATCCTCTTTTCTACTCCCACCCTTTGTCATGTTTAAAGCTGATTGAGAATGACGTATATATCTCTACTACTCCTTATTATTGTGAAGGTTCTTTCCCTTTACTCCCTATAAACAGAACTTTCACCATGGATTTGCAGAAATTGGAAAATGGATGCATGGAATATGAATGTTTATATGTAGTGATCCCTGAAAGCAAAACAGAGAAAAGAATGAATTGAAGAATGTGATTCTGGGACTGGAGCGATAGTCCAGTGGATAGGGCGTCTGCCTTGCACGCGGCCGGCCTGTGCTGGCCTGGGTTTGATCCCAGGCATCTCATATGGTCCCCCGAGCACCGCCAGGAGTAAACCCCCAAAAAAGCAAAAAAAAAAAAAAAGAATGTGATTCTGTACTTAGTGTATGCCAGAAAGGGAAAAGAACAGAGAAAGTCTGTTCTTTTCTTCTTAAGGGACATGCCCTTAAGAAGCAGTCAAGAAGATAAATTACTCCTCAAAAAACACAATTAGAAACCTATATACAATTTTCTGAAATATCAACACCAAATTGAATTACTTATGCTTTGGATTTGGATTTTGTTCTAGCTCAGTCCCAAGTAGCTAGAGGAGAAGGGACACAAATCACACTGTGCTCCTTTTGCCATGACTGTAACAGAGAATTACCAGGTTCAGTTGAAAATAACTAGCAAATCAACAACAGCAACAAAACAATTAAAAAGGACAGTTGGTTGCATTTAAATTTCAAATCAACATTAATCTATTTTAGTTCTATGCCACAACCAGTCCTTATACTAAGAGAAACTATTTGTGATTTATCAAAGATTCAAAATTAAATAAACATTCTGTATATTACGTGGGAATACCCAATGATGAGTCTTCTTAGTCACCTCTGTTTCTTCTCCAACACTGGGTTCAGTAGACTGAGAGAAAGGAGAGCTGACTTGGAGCTACTGGCCCTGCTCATCAGTCTTTTGTGCCAGACCTTTGCACTCAGATTTAGCTCACTTAGAGTCCTTTCAGCCTTTCCCAACTCCCTATCTGAGGCAGAACCTCATTATCCTTTCAAGTCCCTTCCCTAATCACTTCTTATCTCCTTAGCTTGTTTTCTCTCCATTATTCGGAATGATCTCTTCTACTCTAGGGGACAGTGCTTGCTGTCTCTCTCTGTCCTAGAAGGCAAGCTCTAGAGATCTGTGGCTGTCCCACTCACTGCTGCCTCTCTGACCTCTAGAACAGTGCCAGGCATATAATACTGCAGAAACCAAAAATGGACGCTGTGAGCAATGATGACCAAGGCAGACAAAAGAAAGAAACACAGAGTATGGGTCAATGTGGTCAAGGAAAGCTTCATGGCTTGAAAGGGCACAAGCTGCCCAAATAAATAGAGACACTTTCTTTTGGGGTGTTGAAGGATTCTTCCAAGTGATACTCAGAAGGTCTAAGGTCCCTCCAGGGTTTTCTCAGCCTAGCCTGAATCTCTTAGAGACTCAGTGAAGGTGCCAGTGACTGCTACGCTGCCTGAGTCCTGGGGTACTAAGCCACCCAGGTGATGCAGAGGGGAACCTCCAGACTCCTTACAGCAATGCCTGGACTCAAACCTGGTTAACTACCCGCCCCGATAAACCTAAAATCCCCCCCCTTTTTAAAAGGTTTGTCAGAATTTAGAGTAGGAAATAATTACATTTCAATTCAAAATGCTTTTCAAAGAATTCTGGCATGACCCACCCTCCACCCACATCCGAGGACACCTATACAAGTAGACTTAGACAGAAGCCTAAAGAATGCCATCCATGCAGATTAATACGCACTGAGCACAAAGAGAAGAAAAGGAACATTAGGTATCTGGACAGTTAATGAAACTACTCCTTATGTAGGAGTCTGCAGACAATGGAGAGCAAAGAAAGAGTTTTCAGAGAGAAACAGAACATTACAATGGGAATTGGTAGTTGTTCTTTATTCCAGGGTCAGGAAACCATGATTAGTAAATCAGAGTTCACTGTGATTTCTGTAAATAAAGTTTTATTGGAAGCCAGCCACATTCATTTGTTTGTGTAAGTGCCTATGATTGTTTTTGTTGAAAGTTCAGCCAGTCTGTGATATCTGTCCCTTGTTAAACTTGGTGTGTCCTCTATGATTCTGCTATTACAGAAATGGCCTCATTGTCATGACTTGCCTAATTCATTTTATAGG
This sequence comes from Cryptotis parvus, assembly GCA_021461705.1. Classification (NCBI taxonomy): domain Eukaryota; kingdom Metazoa; phylum Chordata; class Mammalia; order Eulipotyphla; family Soricidae; genus Cryptotis; species Cryptotis parvus. The sequence goes on along the minus strand of JAJIBD010024738.1, from coordinate 167,576 downwards.
GCTGCATTCATACTTTAATGGATTCCTAAAAGCTTGACAGGCATTCTGTATACACAGAGACTAGATTAAGCACTGAGTTCTATATTTCCATGACTTATGAATTCTAACACTTATGTATCATTGGTCTATTATATTCCATTTACAGATGATTTTGATAACATATGTTAGGGGTAGACTAGGTCTTCTAACCCAACCCAAAATAGCAAGGTGTAGTTATAAATAACCACACAGCAAGTCAAGTCTCTTCCCAGAAACTGATCTCTCACAGAAGACTGGCAAGCAGCTTGGATCCCAGCAATAGCAACAAACACATGAGCAGGCTGGGTGTCATGGCTAAGGTTTCCAGTAACTACAAATATATCCGCTGCTACCTCTTTCTCCATGGAGCTACAAACACTAAACTTTATCTCTGCCACACTTCTAATCTCCCCGTTCTTAAGTCTGACTTCTGGGAATGATTTGACATTTGAGGCCAATGGTTAGATTTTGGAGTCCTGCAAGTCTCCTGGAAACAGAAGTGTCCTAGGTGACTTTTGAAAAGAGGTTTTGGAGCTGGTTATATAGTTCCACCTAAGATATTTGCCATGAATGTATCACTGTCTTCCCGTTCATCATCGATTTGCTCGAGCGGGCCCCAGTAACATCTCCATATGTCCTGTCTCATGCTAGTAGAGCCCAAGGGCATCTGCTTGCTCCAGGAATATAAAGAGCCTCAATCCATTCCGGAATGAGGTCTATAATTGTTACTGGTATTTGGCATATCAAATACAACATGGGTAGCTTGCCAGACTCTGCCGTGCAGGTAGCATACTCTTGTAGGCATCTCTAAGTCCAGCATTTATTGATGAACCACGAGGGCCGCAAGCGGCCGCTTGGGCCGGGCTGTGATAGGCTGGTCTATCACAGCTGCGATAGCCAGGCCATGAACGTACCCAACCATAAATTAATCTCCAGCACTACATATGGTCTCCTGAGCACAATCAGGAATGATCCCTGAGCACAGAACCAGGAATAAGTCCTGAGCACCACTGGGTACGATCCAACCCCCTACCCCCAAATAAAAGAGTTTACAACCTACTTCTACTCATGAGGGTAATGTGAAAGAAAAGTTCTCTTTTGGCTTCTGTAAATTCAGCATTTACTTAGGACATGTTTATCTTGGGGTTAAAATGGTGTTGAGGTTACAATGATGAAGAAAACCCACTCATGATTGAATTGTGAATAGTCTAAGTGTCTAGTGAGTCTTGGGGACTTTATGGAGGAAGTAATCCATGCGATAAATGGAAATAGTTCCCTAAGTGAAATAATTAAAGAACAGAGAGTAAAATTGAAAAGTTTCTGAAGACCCCAAGAACTAGAGTATCAGGGGCCGGAGCAATAGCCCAGCGGGTAGGGCATTTGCCTTGCACGCGGCCGGCCCATGCCAGCCTGGGTTCGATCCCCGGCATCCCATATGGTCCCCCGAGCACCGCCAGGAGTAATTCCTGAGTGCAGAGCCAGGAGTAACCCCTGAGCATCACTGTGTGTGACCCAAAAAAAAAAAATAGAGTATCAGAGTTTAGTTACAGGAATGTTACCACAAAGCAAGAAAAGATAAAAGAAATTCAAAACTAACCCTTGGATTCAGCCCACTACACTTTGGTTGCACTTGCAAAGGTGTGGGGAGTAGAAACTGGGCGAAGAGGTGTCTAGAGGTGTGTTGGAAAGGACTTTGGAGCTCTGGTGGTGAGCATGGTGTATGAATTGACCTTTACACAAACAATGATGCAAATCAATGTTATCTCAATTAGCAAAACGAATAAGAGGCTACAAGTCGGTGATGATCTGAGTATAGCTGGAAAGCTTTACAACAGATTCTAATCACCCTCTGGAATGTTGCATAAGGAAACAAGGCTTTGGTTTAATCTTCCATTTTTTAAAGTGAACTCTGACCATCATTTCATCTTTTCAGACATGTTTTTCTCATTTGTTGAATGTGGGGCTAAGACTCTGTCCTCCGGGGACTCCAGCGGGATCCAATGACATTGAGTGTGGGAAAGTGCTCTGTGCCATCTCTGAAACACAAGGGATTATTATTCTAATGCCTGCCACCACCCAGGCCACTCCCTGTTTCCACCCTCCACTGCCCATCCAGATCTGTGCAGCAAACGCAGGCTAATTTTAATGTCATCTGCTGACAATAAATCAAAACGGTGATCAAGAGCCTAAAGACCAGCTTTTTAATTCTCCCAGGCTGCCCAGCTCCATGGACAGTAGCAGATAACAATTAGATGACCATTAGAGAAACTAACCAAACATATAAATATATATGTTTTGACATATATTTGACACATATACATATTCAGTTTGTCTTGGCTTATTTGATCATTGGGCAACCCAGTGCATATAACAAAGTCAGGAGTGTCACCAGGGGGTGGTTTGTGACTGAACTGTGCATTTCCATGGTCTCCTGCATCCAAAGTGCATGGGTCTTGCCTGCATCAGATCCTGTTCAAATCCTTCCCAAACAAGATCAAGCACACTAAACTGCAAGCTCTTCTTGTCCCCCATGCCCACCATCCCCCAGAAATGGTGCTATGTTCTTATCCCGCTCTGTTTTTAGGCTGTAACTGTAGATTTCAAACTATTGGATTTGGGAGGCTAATGGCCACCTTTCAGACTAAGTTAATCAGCTGAATGATCAGTGAGCCAGCCTTAAGGAGCCTTATCTAGAGTTCTAGAAGTCCAGTGCAAATGCTACCTGTATTTCTGACATCACAATCATTATTTCTGAAAAGTACAACACAGATTTGAGCAAGAAAATAAGGTCCTGTAACTCATGGGTATAAAACCCCAAACCTACTATTTGGGAAAGCAACTTATATTTGTTCATTGGGAGAGAAGACTATGGGATAGATTTGTGACCTACAAGAAAATGTTTAAAATATTAACAAAAGTTTAACATAATGTTATTAACTTTTGCATAAAAGCACCCTTCTATTTGCACAATCTCCTATCTCTAGAATCTCAATGTGGACAGGTAATTAGTAGTCCTTTAAAAAAGAGGCACTGTTCTTGAGGCACGATGACCAGGTGCTAAATCTCAGCTTTGATACCACCTCTCTGGGCCTCAGATTTCTCTTTTGTGACAAGGACAGGATGTTGTGATACATCCCTGTCACCTTAACTGAATGGACCAAAATAATGAGAGTCATAAAAAGAACACAAATGGTCATGGCTCATGACCTCTGACTCTGTCTCCCATTGTCCAAACCCAAGGGCCCTGTAGCAGGCCCTCAAGACACACCAGCCATCAAAAAACAACAAAAGCCCAAGTCAATGTTGGAGCTGTAAAAGAATGGTAAGAGCATGTCATAACATTATTAAAATGCCACTGATAAAAATGTTTATCTAATAATGCAGTCTGGCCACTACTTTGCCATTGGTATCCTCGGATATGTCCATAGCTTGCACTATGTTCTATTCCTGAACAAACACCTTTCTCCTGAACATTTCAGAGTGCTGCAAAAACCTTTGCACACATGCAAACATGAGTGTCCATTCTTATACTCTTCATTCTCCAGAAAAATATACTGCCCTTTTTAGTATTAGTAACCTGAGTTTCAGAGTTTTCCCATTTTTGGATAATGTTTTGCTTGGAGGAGAAACCCGTGTAAGAAAATCAGAGAACTAGAGAAGAACCATTTGGATATGAGAAATGGGGCCGTAAGTGACTGATTATGATTGCCCAATCCACGCAGTGTGGAAAAACTGTCCTGGCATAGATTTACCTTACTAATTGAACTAAGACTCTTTGTTTTTTTTTTTTTTTTTTTTGCTTTTTGGGTCACACCTGGCAATGCTCAGGGGTTACTCCTGGCTCTGCACTCAGGAATTAGTCCTGGCGGTGCTCGGGGACTATATGGGATGCCGGGATCGAACCCTGGCCGGCATGAGCCGGCCGCGTGCAAGGCAAACGCCCTACCCGCTGGGCTATCGCTCCCGGCCCACTAAGACTCTTTGTAAATGAAAAACATGAGGCAGAAGAAAGACCTGGTGTTCAGGGTCTGTGTCTAATTCATATCGGCTCTCATAGCCTCTCACACACTGTAGGCTTTCAAGAAACGTGTGATCACTGCATTAGTATGTCAACTACTAAGCACGAAGTAGGATCCTTGACAGTCACACTGATGATGATAAAGAAGCAAGAACTCTAAAGAGAAGACACTGGCTCTGGATGAATCATACAACATAACAAATGCCCCCAATGTGCACTGACTTGGATGCTAACATTCCTGTCTTTACAGTTCATGTTGTAGCATATTATTTTTCCTTGTGATATTTCATTCTGCTATCAAATTAATGATTTGTACAGAAGTGTCATGGGAATGGTCACCAGAAACAATGTAGCTTCCTTCCATGTCTCTAAATACTTCAGATCCATGGGAAAGATGTTTCAGGCTACAGTAATGTCCCAGAGGAACTACTGAGCATAGTAGGCCAAGGAGATGACCTCAAGTTGTTCTGTGTGCACTTTTCAACTTGTTTAAAATTCTAGAAGTCAAGGCAACATTCACCTGACAGAGCAGACAGGTTTAACTGGAGTGTTCTGAGATTGGATGGTTTAGTGTAAAGAGCATATATGCGTTGTAATGAAACTCCGTTCCTTAAGAGTTTTATGCCTTTGGATACTTTGAAGAGGTGATTCCATTTTTCTTTTGCCATTTTCTTACTTTTCTCTTCTTTTTATCACACCCAGTGTTGCTCAGGGTTTATTCCTGGCTCTGCACTCAGGAAGAGGCTAAGCAGACACTCTTGGCAGTGCTCAGAGGCTGATGTAAGGTGTTGGGGATAGAACCTGGGTTGGCCACATGCAAGGCAAGCACCCTCCCTACTGTACCACCACTCTTATTCTCAATTTTTAATAGACAGATGCTCCTTATCGTGAAAAAGAATGTGATGATCTCCCTCTCGTCACAACTCCACCCAGCAGACCAGACTATTACAGTCCGGATCATCGACAGCCACCCTGCAGCAGTTTTTTTTTCAATCCGGCCCAGGTATGCTGAACCAGACTCTCAGACATGGAGCAGAGCTGCTACTTGCTCTCCCTGTGGCCTGCTGCTCATGAGGCGCCCGGGAGGCATGCCGGGTTCTAGCCCTGGCCTGCTACCCCAGCAGAGCTTCACAACAAGCCAGACCACCCTCCCCTATTCCATGGGGCCCGTCATTTTCCACATTTGGACTTCCCTCTCGTCACAACTCCACCCAGCAGACCAGACTGTTATAGCCCGGATTGCGCGGCTGCTAGAGGCCGCACAGTCCATCAATATATGCTTTATTTAGATGTGACTACAACAGTATGCCACCCGCATGGCAAGCCTGGCAAGCAGCTCGTGTAGTATTTGATATGCCAAATACCAGTAACATTTATATTAGGTCATTCATTCCCATGACCTAATATAATGGTTTGAAGCTCTTTGTGTTCCTGGAGCAAGCAGATGCCTTTGGGTTCTACTAGCGTGAGACAGGACATATAGAGATATTACTGGTGCCCGCTCTAGCAAATAGATGATTAACGGGAAGATGATAGTGATAGTGATAGTGATCTCCCTTATAGTTTCAGCATGGGAATATAAGATTTCTTTGAAGCACCAAGCATAGAGCAGGGGTTCCAGAAATGTTAACCCACTTCTTTTCTCCAGAAAGTTCTGCCCATCTGTGGTCTACTCTGTTCCCCATCACTGAACCAACTATGTAAGACCTATTGTCAAGCAATTTTCCCTTTACCAATTCCTCTTAAAAAAATGATTTTCCCCAAAAGATCCTCCACTTCCTACTTTCAAGATCTTAACAAAGACCCATTTGTAGTCAATTTAAATGTAGGGGTAATCCTAAATTTGAAAACACAAGTCAATGTGAAAATAAAAGCATATTAGCAGTTGTTCTGCTGACCATCTGATAAAAGTATCATAGAATTTTCAGATCTCTTTTACATGTGCTTTCTTTGTATAAATTTTAGGAATTTCTGATAAGGAATGCACTTGGAAATAGTATACCTGGATTGGGGCTGGAGTGAAAATATAGTGGGTGGGGCATTTGTTTTGCACCAGCCAGCCCAGGTTTGATCCCTAGTACCCCAAGTGGTTCCCTGAGCCCACCTGGAGTAATCCCTGACTAAAGAGCAGGAAGTAGGCATATAATAGACGATGTTTCCTTATCTTTAAAAGGAATGTGATGACCTTCCTTATAGTTTCAGTATGGGAATATGAGATTCCTATGAAGCACCAAGCACAGAGTAGGGGTGTGACCACAGGGCACTCTCAAGTATGATCCTAAAACCAACATAAGAAAAAAAATCTTCCACCTGGATTTATATACATGAGTATAATAGCCTTTTAGTTTTGTTTTGCTTTGTTTAATGGGTCTCCCCAGAGGTACTGAGCCCCCCAAGTCTATACCTACAAGTGCTAGGGATGCTGCTTGGTGCTGGTGATAAAACTGGGACCTGGTGGAGGCTGAGTATGTGTTCAAGTCCTTTGGACTATCTCCATGATCCCATCTTTAGGCGAACTTTTAGAACAAGTTGAGGCCAACAATATTGCAACGCTATTCTACCATGTAAAACACAAAGTGAGCAACCAAAATGAACGGTAATCTATATTTTTATTGTTGTTAACTTAAATCTATATTATTTAACCTACTACTATGATTTTTGCAAGAACTATACTAGTAAAATGGCTTTGAATAAATGCCCATGCAAGCAAAGTGGGAAAATTCTGATGAGAACCTCTTTTTATGCTCAATATTCAGATAACTTATAAAAAGGAAGCAATGCCAGTGTTTTATTTTTCCTGGTTGCATAAGAGTTTGAGAATTGCTTTTTAAAATTGGTTTCTTTTGCTTTGCTTTTCTGGTAGAAATGTAGGATTGAGAGATGTCTGCAAGCTAATGAAATTGGAAAAAGGGCTAAAACAATCCTTTCATTATGTGGATGACAAGTTACTTTGAAAAAAGTATTGAAAATGGGAAAGGCCCAAAAGGAAACCTGGGAATATAAACATCAATTCATGAAATGGGAAACAGTAAAGAACATTAGGTAATAATGGATTTTCCATCCCTCTAAAACTTACACAAGATCTTTGTAGAGAAAGAGAGAGAAATGGCTCTAAAAAGGCTGAGAAATACATTTCCCCAAGACCCAACATCAGAACCTGTGTGAGATGATCCACTATGCAGGAAATGGTGGTATAATTGATGGCAGGTCTCAAAGTATTACCTTTCAGGTAGGGCTAAGCTTTTGATTAAAGAAGATATTAGGAAGAAGGAGCCCACTGCAAAGAGGTCGTGCAAAGATATTCACAGGAATCAAAGCAGCTGTGAATTGTTATTTATTAGGAGCAAAATATTCACTGATGCCACAAATCAATACAACAATTATTTTTCCAGTAGGGGGAAACAAAGCAAGCTGGCAAAAAGTGCTGCCTTCATGGAGCTCATACTCCAACCCTTAAGACTTACATAGTCTGCGCAGCTGTCAGAGTTATATTTCTATTGTGCAGATGGAGCAACAGACTTTAAAATATTGAGTAACTTGCCTAAAGCCATAGAGCTAATAACTAGTGAGCCAGGATTTGAAGCTGTGCTGTGCCACTGCCACGGAAAGACCTGAGTTTTGAACCACTTTGCTACACTTTCTCCTAAAGCATGAGAAAAAGAGTTCTCAAGAGGGCCAGCATCTTTACTTTTCCTCAGGTTTGAAGCACAGATGATTAGTCTTTATAAAAAAAATATGGGGGCTTGAGCGATAGCACAGCAGGGAGGGCGTTTGCCTTGCATGCAGCCAACCTGGGTTCAATCCCCGGCATCCCATATAGTCCCTTGAGCACTGCCAGGAGTAATTCCTGAGTGAAAAAGCCAAGAGTAACCCCTCAGCGTCACTGGGTGTGACCCAAAAAAGTAAAAAAAAATGGATATATTTTAATTTTGGTAAAGATATTTCTGCTTATCACAGAGACAGCTGCTCAGCACTAAGTGCCTTCCTAAGCAGATGTATCTTCCTACACAAGATTTATAAATCAGGTATGTGGCAAGCATTACATGGATTCCAACACAACTTTTGCTTTCAAGGAGTCTACTGGGAAAGAAAAGCATATAGGAGGGTCAACACAGTAGCGTGATGAGGCTGAGATAAAGGCCCAGCCTGCGCGAATGAATACAGGTCAACAGCGTAAAGGGAAGAGAGAGGGCAGGTGGTGTGAGAAGCTCCTGGTGCGATGCGTAGAAAAGAGATTAAACATGTTGAGTGTGTGTATGGGGGTGGTGAACATGGTGGGAGAAAAACTGAACAGCTCTCCAGCAGGGAGAGAGGGGTGGGGGGTACTTGTGGAAACTGGGTGCACTATGCTCTAGTCATACAAGATTGCGTGCGCTGGATACAAGGCAGGACAGCAAGCGGGAACTCACTTAGAATCCAAAAGTGAATTATGATATCATATGTAATAAAGTATTTTTCATAGTACAGGTATGTTCCCACATATGTGCATGGAGGAACTGGGTCTTGATATATACTGTATGTTTCGCTGTAAGTCATAGCCAGAAACATTTGGAACCACTAATCTAATCTGTACCTTTTAAGGGGTCTTGAACTGATTCAGTGGAGAAACCAACTATCTAGTCTAGCAAGGAGACAAAGAGCGGTCCCTTTGAACAACTCGGCCCACTTTTTTTTATTTTTCATAATCCAAATCCATGATCCAATTCTAAACCTCAAGTGACTATGTGGATAAATTCTAATTTATCCACATGGCTATTTCTGAAAAGCAATTAATATTTCCTCTTAGAAAAAGTGAGGGTAAAATACTTAAACAAAATGAAGTTTCCAACAACTTAGAGCAAGTTTGGGGACAGTAAAACGTTCTTTGACCCTGCTCTGTTTTCCTCCGAATGACTCATCCAGGTACAGAGCCAATGCTAGTGACTCAGGAAACACACCCTATGGCGTATCTTTTGCTTTTTTCCCTTCACACAGGGATTTTCCCTAAAGTTTCTTGTTGTATTTTATTCCTGACTTTCTTTTCTAGTTCTTCCAGTTTCTTGCCAGACTCTGCTGTTTTGAGTTTCTCTTATAGTGTTTAACCTTGGTCCTTTCTCTCTTTTTTTGCCGATCATTGTGAACTAATAAAAAGTTAATGGACAAAGAACATATATATGAAATGTTGGCTTGAAAAGGAAAGAATGTAAGATGTCATTGTTTCTTTTAAATTTATTACCCCTTTGTAAATAGTCAAAGCGAAAGTTAGCAGGAGTTAATAAACAGCTCCTAGCTAAATTATCTGGCTAATGTGCTATTAAGGCGGAGGTTGATTTTAAAAAATGTTAATATTTACTTTGGGTCCAAATTAATTAGTTTTATTGGCTGGTTTCAGAAGAATTCATCCAAAAAATGTGTTGTGTGGCGGGTGTCCACATCTGTCTGGGCACCAACAATCAGAAATCCTTGTTGGGAATGAGTGATGAATCCGGAGTCTGTCTAGTCCTCATGATTTATCTGTCTCTAAACATACATCTTTCTTCTTTGAGCTGTAAAAATGCCAGTTCTATTGGGAGGAAATTTTGTAGGCTCATAGACCTTTGAACTTGAAAATAATTTTAACGATTGTCAGAGTCCAGAGTTTCTCAGTTTTATGTTGAGAAAACAAAAATATCACCAACTCGGCTGTTAGGGAAATTCAAATTGCCCCTTGTTGGGGACTCCTGCTTTTTATCTCTCTCTACTGGCAAAGAAGAGATGGTCAAATTTTACTTTCTGTAGACTCCAATGATGCTTTGCTCTTTTTTAAATAAAGAAAGCAGTATTGGACATGCTTTATTATACTATTCATCGAATCCCTGATGCAGCCTAATTGCCCATCCTACAGACAAGAGACCCAGACCCAGAAATGATGATGTTGTTTTCCCCAGTCTCTGCAGACTTGTAAGATCTGTGCAAAAATGCATAGCTGATATCTAGTCAATAGCCAACTCAATTACCTTTAAAATGGCTGTACAGGAAGGGAGAGAGCAGAGAAGAATGAAAGGACAAGAAACAACTGAGCCATAGTCCCATGATTAAACTTGCCTGGGAGGGTGATTTTCCAGGGGACTTGAAAATTTGCCCTGAATTTCGGTCACATTTCAATCATTCCACCAAGACCCCCACAGAAAATAGCTGTTCATAGGAGGGACGCTTGTCCCAGAGCAGGTGGGAGACAACAAAGCCGCTTTGTCCCCGGGGTCTGGTCTTCCCCTCCTCCCGCCCCCACACCTAACCTCAAGAACCTCAAGAAAAAGGTTATTTTATAAATTCTGGTGTGTACATGAACAAATGTGAATCATCCTATGGCACCATGGAGCATTCAGCCAAGTGGCACGGACTAGATGCCCATGACAACCTCAAATAGGCTATTCTGGCTGGGCTGGCTGGCCAGGTCACTGGTGTACTCTGGTAGATTCTGTTTCTCACGTCCCAACAGGGCAATCTGGTCCACTCAAAGCATCGATAGATGCAGCCTTTGGAAAAATGGCTGTGGTTCACTCAGATTTACTTAGAAAAGACAGAGAACAGAAATATTTATTCCTTTTCATAACATGCAGAAGTTGAGTTGACAGAGTCTCAGCCATGATGACCTTTCAAAAGGTAGAAGAAGGGGAAGGAAGCAGAGCTAATGGCCTACGTAGTAATCTGTGTACTTAATATGGAAAGGAGAGTGTGATTTTCGGGAGGGAGTATTTGCATCATGTCTGTTCACTGATTATAGTGATCAAAGTTATGAGTTCCTTTTCCAACTTTCTAGCTCCTTCATTCCACTTAATAACCACAGCTGCCATTTAACGAGCATTTATTGCCCGGTGAACATGCACTTGGTGCTTTATGTGCACTGTTCCCATTCTTCCCATCACCAGACAGTGTCAGCTACGCCATCTTCATCTTTCAGGCTGGTAAGTAGTAAAGAGCTGATTGATAGACCAGTCCTGTGTCTCAGGGTAATAGGTTGACCTTCCAAGACTTGAATATTGCTTCAAGTTCTCCTTTAACCTTTTTGTAGTTGTACCTTGTTGAACTAGTGACTTAACTTCTCTCCAGTTCCTTTTCTTTATCTTGAAACAGAATTCATAATAGTAGCTGCCTAAGGATTTCTTAGATGTGAAATAAGCCCTCAGAGCACTTACTTGGAACGGAGTAATGTCTGACAGGTTGTTGGCTTATACCACCACAGCAGTGATAGTTTAATATTGGCATATCTGCAAATAATCTGGACAGTTAATATGCCCAGATTTTCTTATTGACCCCAATTATCAGAGAATTAGCTGTAAAGGTCAAATCTCAGTTTATAATTAGATGGTGGAAAAATATCAAGTCACCATGGGGATCATTTTATGCTGTGACCATATGTTTAACATATTTAAATTAGGGGGAGTTGTCTTAAAATGGTGGCCAGGCTACAGAAACCAACTATAAACTCTAACAGTTTGGCTGCTCTCATTAAAGAAAAATATGAATAAAGCCCATAACTTCTGTCATTACCACCTGTAAATTAGTCCTCATTTTGAGACCATGTTTAACAGTTCTAACATAGTTGAAAATGAATTTCACATGATTTCTTTGTAAAATTATAACAATTGGGGTGGGTGCACAGAGACAGTTAGGGCACTCATTTACATATGGCTGACCCAGATTATATTCCTAGGACTGCCTATGGTCCTTTGAAGACTTCCAGGTATGATCCCTGAGTATTGAGCCAGGACTAAGCCCTGAGCACTTCAGGTTTGGCACCCTCCGCCCCAATAAAAAATCAAAATTATAGCATTTTACATGAAACAACATAGTGCTATACACAATACTAGCAAAAAATTCTCACTGAATGACCTTGAGCTATACTTGATGACAGAGCGGGGACTGGAGCTGGAGAGAGCACCTTGATCTATACTTGATGGCAGAGTGGGGACTGGAGCTGGAGAGATAGCATAACAGGTAAGATACTGGCCTTGAACACAGTCAACCCATGTTCAGTCCCTGACACCACATATGGTTCCCTGAGCATCACCAGGGCCAGGTATGATCTCGATGTCAGAACCAGGATTAGTCCCTGAGCATCAAAATATATGCACGCCTCCATCCCCTTCACCTCCCACCCCGCAAAAGCAACAACAAAGAACTAGGATCCTAGTAGGGACTGCAAGTACATTCAGCTACTCCAGGCATTATATATTTGCGCCTATTTCCAACATACACATTAATGAAATTCAACATAAATGAATTCAGGACACTGAGTTTGATCACTAAATGTTGCAGAAGACTCATTTGAATTCTGTGTCAGAGTCCCTTTTTAATCATAATCTCACATCTTAATACATCTTGGAAGGCCCATGGAGTATTTACTTGGTGTGACATAATGTTCTCCTGCTTTCTCTCTTTCAAAATGCCTCATCTGTTCTCCTCCATAATTTAAGCCATCAGAGGAGAAAGGACTTAAACAGTTTTAATTTTTTTTTCTTTTTGGGTCACACCCGGCGATGCTCAGGGGTTACTCCTGGCTCTTTGCTCAGGAATTACTCCTGGTGCTTGAGGACCATATGAGATGCCCGGATTGAACCCGGGTCAGCCATGTGCAAGGCAAACACCCTCCCCATTGTGTTATGGCTCTGGCCCCTAGTTTGGATCTAGTGTACAAACCTATCTAGTAAGATGGCTTTGAAGGTTTAATGAGTTAATAAATGAAATTAACTTGGATTATACAGGCTAAAGTAAGCACTCAATAAACATTAGCTATGAAGACGACTGTCATTACTTCAACCTAAACCTCTTCCCTCTTTCACCGGTCAAGGGTCTCTGGTCCTACTAATTCCTCAGACTACTTCCTGGACCTTGGATCCCTTTATCTCCACTAGGACGGTTCTTTTGATTACTTCCTTTTCTCTTTTTATCAGTAATCTCTCCTTCCTGGTTTCTTCCCAATAATGTAGAAGTATGCTTCAAACTTCACCATCCCCCAGTACTCACTCCTTATGACACTGAGTTCTCTCCTTATAGGTCCTATACGTCTGGTCTTAGCAAGACCATCAAGACTTTTCTGATTGTCAAAGCCAATGATCTCTTTTCTACGCTGAACTTACTGCAGCCCAGCTTATGGCTAAGAACTCATAATGCTCCGTCCGTCTCTTATCCCTGGCTTTGGGACCTCACCCTCTCCAGCTCTCCCCCTTATAACCGTAATCTCCGTCTCTCCAATTCTTCTCTGCTCACTATTTTAGAGTTGCTGTCTTTCCTGAGTCAGGTGCCACACTTATCACTTCACTTCACTTGTCTTCCCGTTGAACATCGATTTGCTAGAGTGGGCACCAGTAACATCTCCATACATCCTGCATAGTAGAGCCCAAGGGCATCTGCTCGCTCCAGGAACATAAAGAGCCTCAAGTCATTCCATCAGGTCATGGGAATGAGGTCGATAATTGCTATAGACTTCATTGTACTTTTATACTTCCTTTATAATTTCACTCATGCCCCTGGATATTCCATAATTTATATGCTGAAAATTCCACACTGAGAGCCCAGATGCATCTTTCTTATGCTCAGTTACATCACAACACTAAATTATCAACTAAACCAAACTCTTGGTTTCCTTCCCACTCCACGTACCTCTTCTAATCTTTATCCATCTTAATCCACGGCACCCTCCTCTGCAGTGGCTTGGCCCAGAAGCCTGGATTTCATTCTTGAATTTTTTCTCCCTAAGGCTATTATCGTGACAGCCCCCATCACTGAATTAATTAGTTGTATCTAGTCCATTTTCCAAATATCTTTGTCCACTTCTCTTCATCCTTGTTTCTCTATCATCCTGGATGCTTCCCAAAGTACCAGAAAATATCGCACCTCATCGAGACAGCTGTTTTTTTTTTAGATGCCCTTTTGTCTATTTATTTTGGGGGCTACGCCTAACTGTGCTCGGTGTGAACTCCCTGCTTTGTGCTCAGGGTTCACTCCTAGCGGGCTTGGGGGACCATGTGGCACACTAGGGATCAAGTCCTGGACAGCTGCATGCAAGGCCGGGCCCTTCCTGCTATACTATCTTTCTGGCCCTCCAGATAGCTTTGACACTCCTCTCTCTTCCTTTTCTTTTCCATCCAATTTATTTGCCACAATGAAGAACCAGGAAGATTTTGAAAGTCATATTGCATGTACCACTCCTTTTAAAATCTTTCTTGGTGACTTACCAATTCACTTTAATATATTCCCATTTCCTGACAATATCTAGCCCCTCATCTGTCCCACTTTTCCCCACGTACAAGATGGTTTTCTTTAGTGAATGAACCAATCCAAGATATTTAAATAGCCCTTTATTTGCCTGGAATAGTCCTCCTTTTACTTCTTAGTTTTATGGCTTTAATTGGGATCTCACCTCCTTGGAGAAACATTTTCTCTGTTTTCCATCCAATTGAGAAATTTCCACTCTTTTCCTCCCCCATCTCATTAATTTCTATCTCTGTGTGCTCTTTATAGTTTTAATGAATTTACCAAATGTGTTTATTGTTTTGCTATAGTCTGTTTCTCCTTATTTGAACAGGAATGAGATTCGTTTGCTCTATCTAAGCAAATGCCTCATGGACAGTAGAATTGTCTTAATACTTGCTCAATAAATGAGGGCATACATAAACTGCCATCAGAGTGTTAATCAGAACAATTCCAACCTCAGAACTGAAACGGAGCTTTGGCCAAGCTCACTTAAAATTGGACTGTGACAAATTATTCTCCCAGAAGTGGTGCCAAGTTTAGTGGGTGATGGAGTATATCATGTCTGTGCCAATGTACCCTTCCTTCAGATTTATGCAGATTACATGCCTCCTCTGTGAATGCCTTTTCCCTGCCTACTTATTCCCAATCAAGACACAAATTTTACTTCTCATTTTCAGTAAAAACTCTCCTCATAAATTCTATTTTCCCAATAGTCACAAGGTCCTCATGATTGCAGAGAATCTGCAGCATACTCTAATTTTTTTAGCAAGATCATCCCCAATTTATAAGAGAATTATATTCCACTTTGTGCATTCATTGTGAGCCAGGATCTGGCTTAGTTAATGAGGATTGGTTAAAGGCAAAGTTTCTTGAATTTTTATTTTTGTTCTAGTTACATGCTAAACATTCTAAAACAACACCACTTGTTAATTCCCACTGAAAACACATTTTCTCTTTATGTTTAATAAAAAATATTTGTATGATGTCTTCCTTGTAGTATATGACACTTTAAGGGACTGTAACACTATTATTTCATTTAGTCCTAATAATAATTCAAGTATTTGAAAGTTTGGAAAAGAGGAGCAAAGGCAAGTTACCACAGAGATAGCTTGAAACCACAGAGATAATAAATCACAGACCGGTATTTGGCCCAGGCAATAGGCTTTGCAGTCTCCATTCTCAACCACTGTTCTAGAGTCAGAGGTTAACTTTGAGGCTAGCATTGCAAAACTAATTCAATGTATTCAACATTCAGTAGTTACTAAATGCCCGCTATAAGCTAGCAATTGTGCCAGGTTCTGAGATACACAAGTTTAAACAGATTTGTTCTCAAGGACATATGTTCCTGTCATCATATAGTCTAGATCCTACAAATGTCTACATCCTAAAGATTCAATATCCTCCTCCCTAAGGAACTTCCCTGTGCCACTGACAATCAAGCTTTTCACAACAAGAAGTCCCGATTTTTTGATCATGTGGGGTGTCATATTTATGTTGCCCAAACAGGCAGACTGGATTCTCTCTCTCTCTCTCTTTCTCTCTCTCTCTTCCTCTCTCCCTATCCCCTCCCTCTCTTTCTTTCTTTCTTTCTCTCCTCCTTTTAGTCACTGATGCAATGGGAAACACAGGGGCCTTGATTCTTGGAAAGGATGAAAAACTCAGCCCAAATGTACCAAGCAAACACCACTTGTCATGATGTTTTGTTGATTTGGGGAGCTAAGATTTCCCTGTGTGGAGAGTGTATCTGGCTCACAAAGAATCCATCATAGAAAGTTACTTAGGAAAATCCCCATGAAGTCACCCAGTCCTGTTTCTGCCAAGACTTTGGGCTCTATTTCTGCCTTTGAGTTTTAACAGCATTTTAAAATGAAAGGTAGGATGTTGGGTACCTTCTCTCACCTGGGGTGGGAATACTAATACACAAGGAAACCCATGATGGGAAAACAGGAACAAAAACATAGAATAAGCTTCAGTTTCTCAAAGCTTCGACCGATTGCCCTGATGAGACTGTCTCCTTTGGGTGTACCGGGAATGAAAAGTGATTAGTAGCCTTCAACGAACAGAAACATGTGGCATCCCCTCCGGAGACTTGTGGGTGAAGGAAAAAATATCTACATTTATTTATTTTAGCACTTATTTGTTTAACCTTCTGGCTGGGTTGGGTTGTTGGATTTGGTTTTACATCCTGAATTACAAAATTTATGATGGGAACATGTGTCAGCTGTTTGCTGAAGGAGAGACGATGTCTGTTCTTTGTCTTTTCTCTCAATAGAGCCAAATGTCCTACATGTTTGTTTAGAGAAGCTAAAATATGTGCAGGGTAAGAGATAACCCATACCAGACTTCCTTTTTGATATCTTCTGCTCTTTCCTTTTTGATGGTGCTATGGACAGACTCCTGGTAACACCTGTGTGGACCACTGGAGGCACTTTTCGGGTATTCACCCAAACACCTTCAGTCCATCTAGTTAACAACTGCTAAAACGCAAAATCAGAGGACAGAGTTACAGTACAGTGGCACTTGTCTTGCATGGTTCAAGCCCCAGCATCCCATTTGGTCCCTCGAGCATTGCCAGGAGGAATTCTTGAGTGCAGAGCCGGAGTAGGCCCTGAGCATTGCCAGGTGTGACCCCAAAAGCAAAGAAAATTAAAATAAAGAAAAATAAAGGGCAAAATCAGCTCAGATACGCTGACTACATGTCTGCTCCGTGTATAAGATGATCAAACCTGCATCCTATAACATACTGAATTCTCATGACTGTTTTATGTTGTGAAAAGGGTCAATACGGACACAGATTCTGGCAGTAAGTGTTTTGAATCCTATCTCTACTTGTCTTCATTTTTCCAACTATATTGAAATACAATTGATGATAACGTTGTGTACATTTAAGGTGTACAATGTGATGATTTCATACTGTGAGTTGAATATCACAATGAGGTGAGTTAACATTAGCCATTATTCATGCTATGACTTTTGTTCTGTTTTGTTAGGACCACACCTGGAGGCTCTGGGGGCCATTGCTGGTTTTGCACTTGGGACAACTCCCAGTGGCAATTAGGAGACCACAAAAGGCATAAAATCAGGGCTGGAGAGACAGTAAAGGCGGGGTCGGGCTCTTGTCTTGTACATGGCAGGTTCTTGATAACTCAGGTTCAGTCTCTGGCACCTCATATATTTCCCTAGTCCTGTCAGGAGTAAACTCTGAGTTCAGAGCCTGTAGCAATCCATGAGACTGCTGGCTGTTCCTTCCACCCTACCCCCAAAAATGCCTGGAATTAAACTCAGGGCTCTTCCCCAAAGTATGTGCTCTAGCCCTTGATCCATCTCCCTGGCTCTACAATCATTTTTCATAGTGACTTGGGAAAAAATCAATACATTCCTCTGCAAAGGTAAGAACAGTACCTGCGTTGGAATTGTTTTTGGTTTTAAAATAATGCTATAACAGTGTATTGTGTCTGCCAAACACTATACCTTTTTCAAGTATGTGATTCAGTTATTTTTAGATTTGCTAAGTTGCATAAAGGACACCAAAATAAAAAATTTTAATCACCCAATATTATCCAAAAGTGCTTTTACTTTTTGGCTACTGTTGGAGATATTCAGGGAGTACTCCTGGTTCTGTGCTCAGGGATGACTCCAGGGTGATCATAGGTAGTGCTGAGATTTAAACCAGGCTCAGCTACCTACCATTCAAGCACCTTAACCTTATACTACCTCTTCACTCTTCACTCTCCTGAAAAATACCCTGACAGTGAATCCCTGGCACCTGTCTCCCACTTTTGCCTTTTCTGGACATTTTATGTAAATAAAGTATAATTTATAGTATAGTGTAATATACAGCATCTCATGTCTGTCTTCTTTCACTGATGATAACTTTTTAATTAAACATTTTATTATACCACCGTGAGATATACAATTACAACGTTGTTTATGTTTGGAGGTTTCGGTCACCACCCTCCACCAGTGCCCATTTCCCACCACCAATGTCCCCAATTCCCTCCCCCTCCCATAGCCTGCCTAAATGGCAGGTTCTTACTGATGATAATATTTTTGAGGTTCACCCGCATCCTATGTAACATGTTTTCATTTTTTACCACTGAATAATATCTATTGCATGAATAGAGAGAAGTCATAAGTGAAGTTGTAGACCATATGGTGAATTTTGTATTTAACTTTTTAAAAACTTACAAAGTTGTTTTATGCATAAACATTATGAAATGGTCAAGTATGATATTACCTGGGGAGAAATAACAAATAAAATTTGTGGGAGTCTCAGCTGCTGCTTAAAATTATCTTTAAAGGAAATTGTATCTTGTTCATTGTATAGATGAGGAGGCAAAAGCTTAGAAAGGTTGAACAACATGCTCATGGGCCCAGGGCTCTCAGTGGATGAGCTGGAATTCCTTCCATCTGTTCACTCCAAACCAAAGAATTATCAACATGTTCAAGATCCCTCAGCTATCAGTAGATGAACTGGAATTTTTCCTTCCCAATTTTTTTTACTCCAAACCTGGCACTATTTTCACCACAATCTTCCATTAAATGCCCCCCAAAGAGCGTAGCTCTGGCCATGCACTTCCTTGTAGAACAATTATGTTTGTTTTCTTGCTGCCCCCCAACATAAAATCTCTACTTCTGAGCTAGGGTTCAAATACCTGTTATTTTCTCCCACCCACCTTCTCTGCTACTTTTTTCCACCAGAGACTAACCATCACTCCCATCAGCCCCACCCCGCCCAACACACAAGCGTGTCTTCACTAATTGCACAGGATGATCTTTCTTCCAGCAACTCAGCTAAATCTCTCCCAACCACTCTGCAGCTGCTCATGTAAGATCTGACTTCTTGTACAACATTTCTTTTTGCTTTGTGACCCATTATTTGAGGAAGAATGTTACCTATTCTTCAAGGAAGAATTCAAATCCTATCTATTTACTTTCCTCATGCTCATGACCCTGGAAAAATTAATATGCATTTTCTTATTACATTCATTTATAATAGGTACTCTATGGGTGTGCGGATGTGAACTGGGAAGAGAAAATCCCATAAAACCTCAGTTGTATAATGAATGACTAAGAGATGGGAAGTACTGTTTTTTAATTCAATGAAAAACAAGCTCATTTATAAAACTAGTTCTAACACAGTACTAAGTGTTATTTATACATGGCTTAGGATCCAGCTCCTAGCCATCACCTTCTCTTGGGTGCCCAGTGGAATACATTATTTTAGGCAAATTATTATCATGCTTTATTATTAGTTATGTTTGTCTGCCCGACTTGATGGTTGTGAGTTCTTTAAGAGAAAAAAAAGTGTTTTATTTATTCCAGTAGCACCATTTCCCCGACAATACACCTGATTCACTGGTGATGAATACTTGGCATTTCTAGAACGAATGAATCAATAAATGGAATAAGAGGCAAGGAGAAAGAATTAAGGAGATATGAAAGAATCACAAGACTCTCCTGTCTGACACTGAAGATCTAAAAAGAGGATTCTCCTTTAAGAAAGACTTTTCTTCCCACTGGCTTACTGATAATCCCTCTTCCTTCAAATGACTTAACTGATTTAATCAGTAAGTATATGTGCAGAATGTTTTCCTTCATGTTCCTTTCAAAACAAGGGTCATCACCACCAATAACAAAGAGGAAAGGTAAAGAGAAAAAAATTCCATGTAATACTTTTAGGTAAGCACTAGGGAATTATGACTATTCCTAATAAGGTGGGCTGATGCTCCCCAGCATGTAGCAGGAGGTTCTGCACAGATCATTGAAAACACTTGTTGATTCACTGGCTCCAACCAACACCAAGTCAGTGCCAAAGAGCAAGACCCAACTGTCACCATCTAAGACACTTAGAAAAGGGTCTAACATGTGTGTCATCAAAACAATGACAGCAGCTATGAATTCGGTCATTAGCTGTCCATGGAAGACACTATCTTTAGAGCTTTACATAAAATAACCCATTAATTAAGTCCTCAGGACATCTCCAAGGGGAGTTAGGAAAGATGAATAAAATGAGTATGAAAAAGCTGAGGTCGGGAAAAGGTTCCTGAAGTAATTGACCTAATGAATGGTAGCTTGTCAGAGCTGAAAAGTGCTGGAGAGATAGTACAAAGGGTCGCGTAGGGTAATTGCTTGCCTTGCATAAGGTTCATCCAGATTCAATCCCTGGCACCCTATGTGGTCTCCAGAGCTCACCAGGAGCAATCCACAGTGATCCAGAGTAGATCTAGGAGTAAGCCCAGACACTTACTGAAAATGTAAGTGTGGGGACTTAATGTGGTCCCCAAACAAAGCAAAATAGTAGCCAGTGGGGGGTTCGACTATGGAATCTCCCTGTGGGAGGATTTTTAAGCTAGGTGAGGGATGGTGTCTCCTTCACTTTTCATTTCCTCTGGACTCATGAACACATGATGCTTATTTGCTAATGACGTGTCCCAAGTACCGGGCTGACAGGGACTAGGGAAAATAACAGAGATACATTGTGTGTGAGGCAACAATAAGGTCTTATTGTAGGACAGTGGGGGAGGCTGGAAACAGGCTTTGGAGTCAGACCCATAGACCAGGGTTTGAACTCCAAGAGTCAACACTAACTAGCCCGGGATTATTTCATCCCTGTCAAGAAATCCTTCATCCCATCACCCTCTCCACTCAGCTCCCTATTTGACCATTTCTAGGCCAGGAGCCATTTTGGATGTTTGATGTTTCTGTCAGACTGGATTCTAGACTCTAAAGCTCAAAATCATATGAAATACAGGTGATCACATCTAAGGGTCAAAGATTTCCCTCAGGTCACACACCTGGATGACACTAGTTCTAAACTGCAGTTTCCTGGGTTCCAGTCCAGTGCTCTTTCGCTTAAGTCACAGAGTTTCATTTGAGACACAGAAGCTAAACAAAATACCACGAGAAGCAAATTATTCAAAGCGGGACTTTCCAGAGCCAGCCCAGAATTGGACGGCTGCCTTCTTGTGTTCAGAGGAGGAACGCCCCAGTTTCACTATAGATCTGGAAATTAGACTCTGCTGTGATGTCAGAGGCCGGGGGATGGCTCATGAAGTGAATAATACTCCAGAGAGCCATCTCCCACAGATCTGCTCTATCTGAACAACCTTCCATGCCTGCTTGCCAAGCCAGGATAACCCTCTCCATACCCTGAAGTTTCTCAGTGAAGGGAACTTACTGTGGGAAGAGAGGGAGACTCATGTTAGTTCCATGGGTTGCTCAGAAGGGAAACAAAAGCACATTTTCTCAATTTTCACTGGTTCACAAATCTGTTGTTATTATTATTATTATTATTATTATTTATTTTTTGCTTTTTTGGGTCACACCCAGTGATGCTCAGGAGTTACTCCTGGCTCTGCATTCAGGAATTATTATGGCAGTGCTCAGGGTACCTAAATGGGATGCTGGGGATCAAACCCAGGTTGGCTGTGTGTAAGGCAAATGCCCTACCCACTGTTCTATTGCTCCAGGCCCTATATTTGTTTTTCTTATTGGCCACATTAGCTGGACTTAACCCTTATTTCTGGCTCTGTGCTCAGGGATCACTCCTGGTGGTGCTGGGGTAATTATCTGGGGTCCTGGGAATTGAACCCGGGTCCACTGCATGCAAGGTAGGATTCCAACCCTCTATATTATCTATCTGGCCCTGGTTGGCAAATTTGAGGAAAGAATAAATCAAATGTGGGAGGAAGAGGAGAGTGCTAATCAGAGAAAATCGGAGGGCACTGCAGCAGATGCAACACAACGCCCAAGGTGCACACAGCTTTAAGACAGGTGCCTGGGTGGCATCACCTGCACCGCTCAGACTCTAGCCCTGGGCTCTAGTGCCAAGAACCTGCAGTCAAGCAAGCCAGGTCCCAACAAGTCAGCCCCATCCTCTCCTAGTGTCATATGACTGGTTACCCTCACAGAGCCATGGTTTTGTTGGTTTCAAGACACACGATCATTGACTTCGAAGGGGTTAAGTGAGGATATAAAGAGATCTCATGTCCAGAGTGCCTAAAAACCCATCTGGTACTACAATGTGAACATTTCTCCATCATGCCTATGGCTGACTCAATGTTTGGTGGCGAGTTCCCTCAAACAAGGGAAGCACTTTGGGGGGGCATCATGGAGATGAAACAAGACATCGCAAGTCAGAGTTGCGTCCTGTGTTCTCAGAAGGCAGGGAATGGTTATCCCTGATGGAGGCCCCATCCTCTGAATAAGAGACTCCCAAGTCAAACTTCCTATGTCTGTCTAGACAAGTGTTGTTCCAGCCCCCCCCACACACACAGGAAACCCCTCACATTTTCTGCCAAATCTCTAATGGGTTCCAGGGCTCCCTGAGGAAACTCTCCTCTCTAAATCTGACCCACGGTAACCTGCCTTCACCGTCTGTCCCAGGAGCACGGGATCGGGATCTGATTCCAGCACTGTTCCCCTCCATAGAAGCTCGGGAGCAGGTAAGTCATTCCACTGACAGAGAAAGAATTGGACAAAAGCAAAGAATTCTCCTATGGCCTCCCAAGGAGGCCCTTAGAGACGTTTGCCCTTAGAGACAAACAAAGGCAAGATTTGAGAGGAGAAAGGCATGATAGCAAATTCCTTCAATTCACAACGGTCAGTGCATCCTTTTTAGCAATCTGCGGAGAGCAATTTTTGATCAAGAGGTGAAGGAAGGCGAGGAGGAACTGTACTCAAGAAGGCAGCCTCTGGGTTGCAAGCCTTCAGAGTAAAATGCTCCAGGCTCTTCCTGGAGGCTCTTTGTGAGGTCCTGGCAGGAATGAGGGATGCCAGGGATGTATGTAGGCTGTGAACTAAAGGGGGGTTGGTGTAGGGGTTTTGGGGAGCAGATGGGCTCCTCAGAGAAGCTGGAGGTCTCTTCCTGGAGTCTGTACTTCTGTGGCAAGAATGTCTCAGATTGGAGAAAATTTCTCCAGGGCTGTCCTGGAGAATTGAGTTGGTGTTCAAGTTTCCAAGTTGCGAGAAAGGCTCTGGAATATTTTAAATTCCATTCCATGGAATCAAAGAGCACAAAGAGAATGTCTACCTCCAGAACCCCAGCTGAGGCCCAAAGTGACCTCCTCAGGATGCATGGCTCCTAAGTGAGTTGAAGAGAATCGCTCCTGACTTCTAAAAAGGTGGGCTCAAGTAGAGACTCATTTTCCTATGAAGCTCTAGTTTAGGGGCTTTTCTTGTCTCTCCTCAGCAGAGAGAGAGAGAGAACAATAACGCCTTTCTGGGGCCACCAAGGTTTGGTGGGGTAGCTTCACTATTGGGGGCACTGTCAGAGGTTCGAGATACCAATGTTTTGTACTTCTGGTGTTTCCAAATATAAACTTTCAAAACTACTTTGCGTGCTGGAAGTAATGACTCTGTGAAGTCAAGTGTCAGTGTGAAGCACCTAATAAATTTTTATATTCCTGGATCTTATATAATTTTTATTTATAGGAGTATTAGGCATAACTCTGGTATTATTGTCAAAACAGGATATTTGGGGAGGAGAGTATAGGGAGATTTTGGTTTGGTCCTTGTGACGATGAGTTATCTACTGAATCAACTAGGTGAGGCTAGCTATTGAATCAACATGGAAAGTACTCTATTGGCTAAGTAAACAATACTGCCTTATAGTACATTGGTGGGCCTCATCCAATCACTTGAAGGTTTTAAGAACTAAAACTGGGGTCTTCCAGAAGAGAACCGAATCTGCTTTAAGACTACAGCATTTGCTCCTGACTTTTGCAACTCAAACTTGCCAACTCCCTAGGGCAATCTGAGCCAAATTCTTAAATTATATGTATTTATATATTTTTATAAATATATATATATATATGTACATGTGTGATTCTCCCCACTGATTATAGAGAATCGTGATTGATGTGGTCCTTCTCTTTATTTATCTCCCTGTCTTTGTTTTCCCACGTGGTATAAGCACTCAAGATGAAGCTCTGGGTCTTATTTCTATATGAATGCCTCCCCTCCAGCTCAGTGTGAGCATGTTATCAGATCTTTGTTTGAAGTAAAATCCTGAACCAATAAGTAAGGGATGTAGGAAGCTGTTGGGCCCAGGGCAGAAACAACTCTGAGGCTTTGAGAAAGCCACCCCAGGCCTCCAGACTCCAGTCCAAGATAGAATGAGAGAGTGGGTAGGAACTCTGCAGGGAGGTTCTCTGGTGAGGAGATGAGATTTAGAGGACTTTAGTGAGAGATTTTTTCAATTTAATCACCTGGCATTACAAAGTTGTTCATGATTGGGTTTTGGGCATCCGATGTTTCAACCCCTATTCCTTCAATGGTGTATTTGATATGCCAAAAACTGGTAACAATTATTATTTTTTAACATTTTATTTATTTATTTATTTATTTTTTGCTTTTTTGGGTCACACCCGGCAATTCTCAGGGGTTTCTCCTGGCTCTGCACTCAGGAATAACTCCTGGTGGTGCTCGGGGACCATATGGGATGCCGGGGATCGAACCCTGGCCGGCACAGGCCGGCCGCGTGCAAGGCAAACGCCCTACCCACTGGGCTATCGCTCCGCCCCAGTAACAATTATTGACCTCATTCCCATGACCTGAAGAAATGATTTGAGGCTCTTCATGTTCCTAGAGCGAGCAGCTGCCCTTGGGCTACACTAGCATGTGACAGGATGTATGGAGATGTTATTGGTGCCCGCCGAGCAAATCGATGAACAACGGGAAGACAAGTGACAAGTGAACAGTAACAATAATGGACCTTATTCCCAACGAATGGAGACGTTACTGGTGCCCTCTTGAGCAATGGATGAACTAAGGGAAGTCAAGTAAAGTGAAGTGACGTGATAATTTTAACTAAGTTTCTGCACTGTGGTTTATAGTACTGTTGCTGGTAGGGTTTCACACATACCGCTTCATAACACTTCATATCATAACACCTCACCACCTCTCAGCACCCCTCTTCCTCCCTGTTGAATGCTTCCCCCGCCACAGTCCTTGCCCCCTCTCTGTCCAACCTCTCAGATACCCACCCCACCCCCTGCACAAGTTAGGTGGGTGATTTAGAAGCATGAGGGTCATAGAGAGAAGGCCAAATCACAGAAAGGCCTGGAAAGGAGCTGTGTGTGAAGAGGGAGAGAGAGACCAGCTAAATGTGATGAAAGAAGAGGGAAACCAGGTCAGAGCAGACAGAGGCCTATTGTGTTGACCAAAAAAAAGCCCAGGGAGAACTTTCTCTTCCGCTGGCATGAGGAAAACATGCCTGCAAGCATTTAGGGATGAGGATTTATGCTCTATCCAGGCAGGGCCTCTGCAGGGAGAGGGCAGGAGTGAGTGCTAGGGAGGCCTGTACCCCAGCCATACAAACCCAGAAGAAGTCTCCCCGCTGGGTTGAGGTGCGAGCTGGGAAGCTAGGTTTGCGTTCACAAATGAGCATCTGTCGGCCTGAGGTGAAGGTGCAGTCAGAGATGAGAAGGTCACTATGTGTGACTGTTGGTAGCATGACCAGCCAATAGCAGAGGTGGGGGCTGGTCCTGGGGAGGAGGCCTCTGAGAGGCTACGAGTAGGCTATAGCTTTCATTGGCCCCATCTTCTTGTGACGATGACAAGCCACAGAGATCACACCATTTCTGAGATCAGATTCTGTCCCTGGGACATTGCTGTGTGAGTTCCCCAAAGTCAGGCAGGGACAACTAGTTTCATGATCATATGATCAAGCCGGAGATCACCCCTCCCATCTCTCTCTCTCTGCAATTCACTGCACCACTGACTTTTCATTATTCTTTTTCAAACAGAATTTTTTGAGCACTGAGCAGAATAAGAATGTAAGTAATCTAGAAAATAGGCATCAGACTGGAGTGATAATATAGTGGGTAGCAGATAGGGTATTTGCCTTGCATACAGCCAACATGGGTTTGATCCCCAGCATCCCATGTGGTCCTCTGAGCACTGCCAGGAGTAATTCCTCAGTGCCTGAGAGCAGAGCCAGGAGTAATTCTTGAGCATTGCCATAAATAGATAGATAAATTTAAAAATAAATAATAAATAAATAAAAGTACACAAGCATCTACATGAAAAATATTAACATTAATTTAAATTGTGTGTTCCAGCCTTTGTCCTGAACATTACATAGTGTCACTCATTCTGTTCTCCTAATAATTCTATGTAAGATGCTGTCACTTCTTCTCTTCCCATTGTTCATTAGTTTGCTCGAGTGGGTACCAGTAACATCTCCATTCATTGGGAATGAGGCTCATTATTGTTATTGTTTTTGGCATATTGAATACACCACAGTAGCTTGCCAGGCTCTGCCATGGCTCTGGGTTCATCCCAGGGGACTCAGTCTTTTCCTATGTCAGACCATCCACCATCCAGGGCCCATGGGGCATAGCCCTGGGTGTAGACAAGCCTGTCTCCTGTCTGCCACCTGCCTATGCAGCCGGGCACAGCAGCCACATCTGCAATACCTCGAGGGGCAGAGTGTAAGATGCTTGTTTAGATTTTACAGATGAGGAAAACAAGGGCAAGAGATGTTGGGTTATTTGTCCACAATCATACAGGAAAGGAATAGAACTAAAATGTCAGCAACCTAGCTCCAGAGAGTTCTTTCCTTTTTTTAAATTTGAACAAGTGTTGTTGGCAGAAGGCATGATTTCCCCTGTGGATTGAACCCAGATTTTATACATGCTAGTGTGTGATCTACCGATTAAGCTCTCTTCTTGCCCCAGGCGTCCGCTGATTCTTCTTAACCTCAGAGGAGAACAGGACAATGGAAGGGCAGGATTTCGAATCAGGAAGGAAAAACCACATGAGGGCAACTCATGAGGGGTATAGGTTGGGGGTCAGTAATCCAGATTTCAAGGGCAGGAAGAATCTGGATTCGAAATTCAAATTTTGTTTTTGTTTGTTCTGTGTATGTTTTGTTTGTTTTGGTTTTAGGCACAAAATCTATGATATTCAGGATTCATTTCTGGCTCTTTGCTCAGGGATCACTTCTGGCAGGGCTGAGGGGTCAATTTGTGGTGCCAGGGATTAATCTAGGGTCAGCTGTTTTAGTGTTTGCTTTGCAAATGGCTAATCATGGTTCTATCCCTGCCACCCTATGTGGTCCCCTGGGCTTGCCAACAGAGATTCCTGAGCACAGAGCCAGGAGTAAGCCCTGAGCATAGCCATGTGTACTCTCCTCCTCCCCCAAATAAAAATTCCCCAAACACAAACAAAAACAAACTGGGTTGGTCCATGTACAAACTACCCTTGTACTATATGTCTGGACCCTGAAATTAAAAATTTAACCCTACAAAATCTTACCAGAATCCTCTATGGACTTCTCACTGGATTTAGAATAAAATCTACATCTTCTATCCTGACCTACAGATGCTGATCTCAGCTGGGTTGTATCATCACACTTGCAGTCCCCAAACCTTTCCCACTCAATGGCCCCCATTTTTTGGCAATTTTATTTTAGGCTGAAACAGCTTTCAGATGTTAATTACCATCTCCACACACCCAGCTCCTACTCAATTTAGGTCTCAAGTTCAAGGCCCTTTAAAAAGATGTGCCAGTACCATAATTTACATTAATTCAAATGGTTACTAGAGATAATGATTGAACCAATATTAAATAACACTACTGGTAGGCCGTGTTCTGAGTGTTTTCCACATAACAACTCATTTCAATATGATGACAACCCCAGTGATGCTTATGCGTCTTAGTCTCATTTTTCAGGTGAAAGGAGAGTATCATACTCTTTGCTGGACTACAACGATCAAATGTGTCATCTAGGATATATACATTTGCTATTTCCTGCCCTATATACTCTACAGAGTCTATTCTTTCCTCCCTGTATCCCAGACACTATTTTGGGTGCACATTGGGTGTCTAATAAATGCTCATCGCTGAATGAATGAATAATGGATGTGTGAGACCCATTTCTCTTAGACGTAACACATGTCCTCACTAGTCCCTAACAGATGGAAATTCATCCAAAGGAAGTCAAGGAAGTTCCTTATTAATCATTAGGGTTGTAAATAAATCACTGCTTTACTTGCTTTCCTCATGAGACATTCCCACCATCCTCCTTTACGTAGACCCAGTGAGTTTTACCAGATAACCCTGTCTCTGTGAGAGGAAAGCATGTGAGTTTTTAGGAAACAGAGATCCAGGTTTCAGTTCTAATGGTGTCACTTACTGTGTGAACTTAAGGGATCCCCCTGTGTTCCTGCAGCATCTATTACCAAATCTGGACCGAGTCACTGTCCAAACAGTCAGGTGGGGAGAATTTACAGAGAACAGGTATGTGTAGGGCCTCCTGCATGCCAGGACATGCCAGTTATAGCTCCTGGCCCCTTCCCCTGGCACAAGCAGAAGAAGGCAGGTGGGGATTGGGAGATTGTCTGGTTGACTAGCCCAACAACACTAGCCAGACTAGATCCAAGAAACATGAAACCCACAGAGTGGCAATGGGAAGGGGGCCAGGGCCACCAGCAGAATGGAACCTGGCTGCCGTTGTGGACCCAGCCAAGGAGAGAGAGTCAGGGGGGAGTCCCTAGACCATGGGGGGGTCACTTTGGTTCTTGGCAACAGATCCATACATTCAAAAACTGAAGACAGGAAGAGATCCAGTGAGTTCTGATGTTTCTCTATTTCAAGGGGACAGTCCCGGCTTTGTTTCGCGACTTGCTGTTGAAAGACTGTTCCCTGAAATGCTCTGGGAGCTTCGGGAACTGCTCTGGAGGCAAATCCATGAAGTGCAGGCCAGGGACTGGTCAGAAAGAAGTAGCAGAAAGGGCCCTACCCCCAAGATCAAGCAGGCCTGGGGTTGCTGAATGGAGGAAGGGGAACTCCAGGGTCCTCTTCCTTCCTGCCCTGTGCCCAACATCCACGTTCATTTTCTCTAGGCACCCTGATGGCCTGTCCCTCACCCCACCCCCACCAAATAGAAGAGAAGAAGGTGGATGGTGAGGGTGGTGGGAGTGGGGGTCCCTCCCGTTCCCAGGAGAAAGTGTAGGGAAATCTATCCAGATTCTTGAGCATCCTCAAGCCGGACTCAGCCTCTTCTCTCCTCTCCTCTCCCCTTGCTTCCCTTCTCCCCCTCCCTTTTCTGCTGTCCCTTCATCTCCCCTCCCTTCTCTTCTCTTTTCCTTCCCCCTTTCCTCTCCCCTTCCCTTCCCTTTTTTGTCTCTATACAAGCTGCTGCTGCTTTCTCTGCGTTGCCTGCAGGGACCAGGCTGGGGGACGGCCCTGTCAAAGCCTGGACCTCATGTTGAAATATCACTGCAGTTAAGCTGTGTGCTGACATTTTTTCTAGCTCATAAAGTGAAGTGGTCTGTGGCTCATACAAAAGAAACTTTTCAGTAAACCGAGACTCAGAGGATCAGTGTCTTAACTGTTCTCTCCTGATGTTCGTCTTGAAGAGGAAGAGCCATGTGGACAGAGAAACTGTTGCTCTTCTCCCTAGACCCCTGTATCTCAGGAAAAAAAAATCCCACTTATGTTCTAAATCTAGTTCCAGACAATCCAATTCACATGGCTTCAAGGGGAAAGAATCTTGAATTTCCTAGAGAATCCTTTTGGAAGTGTCTATTGATGAAAGGTAGTTAATCAAAACCTTTTTTTTAATAAATCTCAATAAGGTTTGTTCTTTTCTTTTTTTTTTTTTTTTTACTTTTTGGGTCACACTCACCAATGCTCAGGGGTTACTTCTCTCTGCAATCAGGGAATTACTCCTGGCGGTGCTCAGGGAACCATATGGGATGTGCCAGGGAACAAACCCAGGTCGGCCAGCATGCAAGGCAAATGCCCTACACAGTGTATTATTGCCCTGGATCTCTTTTCTTTATTTTTATTGGGAGGCTCCCGGTGGTACTCAGGGGGCCAGGGGCCCCAGGTGATCCCAACATGTGCCATTGGATCACCCCCATCACTATGATTCAAACACTGACACTTCCTAAGTGCTAGGAACTAATGTAAGTGCTTGACTTCTATTGGCTAACCTACTCCTTCCAGGTAAAGCTGGTGTCATTTCCATGTTAAGTTTGGATACATGAGCATTAGAACCTGAAGAGGTCAAGGATTTGTCCCCAGGTCAGCAGGCAGCGGAGCTGGGATTTGAAAGAGGCTGCTTGACTCCAGAGGCTTCTCTGTGAATCTTTAGATATATGGAGTCCAGCTTCTCTCCAACAGCCCTGGCCTGCGAGCAATGCTATGAAATATGTTGAAATCCCCACTTTCCAGGTGAGAAAACTGAGTTTCTGAGATGCTCTGGTGTGAGCCCTGTACACATTTTGAGTGTGAGAATAAATACTGAGGACAAGTCTGAACACGGGCAGACAGAAACCTCAAGAAGAATTTGAAACTTTCACTCCCGTGTACTTTCTTATTCCATAAACATTTATTGAGCATCTGCTTGTTCACCCCATAATCGTTTGGTGACTAGTCTGGCGAGAGTACAGCAGGTAAGGCCCTTG
The DNA here is from genome assembly GCA_021461705.1 of Cryptotis parvus. NCBI lineage: Eukaryota > Metazoa > Chordata > Mammalia > Eulipotyphla > Soricidae > Cryptotis > Cryptotis parvus. The sequence continues at coordinate 136,904 of JAJIBD010024738.1, read as the reverse complement.
TCTTATGCGTGTCTGGCCCAGGTTTGCTCCTTGGTCCTTTAGACGATTCCCCAAACCCTATCAGGAGTGATCCTTGAGTGTGGAGTCGGAATAAGTCTGAGCACTGCTGTAAGGACTCCCAAACTGCCTCCCTACCTTCAAAGAAAGGAAAAATAATGTTTCCTTTCCCTCCAAAGGGGACAAATAATTGAACTGAAGGGAATAAAATAGATGCAGCATCTTTTGATCCATACAGTCATTGAGAGGAGAGCATAAAAAAGACAATAAGTGAGTAACTATGGGAGGGAGGGTAGGAGTACATTCAGATGTCCTAGAGGCCGAGTCTTGAAAATAAAAACACACTTTCCAGATGGGAATGGTACAAGAACTAGGACTTACTCCTGACAGGAGAGTATTTTCTTATTCTGATCTTCATGCCAGAATCTAATAATTAGTGAGTAAGGAGAACCTGTAAGAAAATTGATATCCATATCAATATATCTACATATTCGCTATATATTGTATGAGAAAAATATACATGTATATATGTATATATTTTCTTCTGGGGTGGAGAAACATCCCAAGCAGTGGGGACAGAACATACAAAGGCAGGAAGGCCGGGCAAGGCAGGGGCCTTCGGTGCTCCTTAGCTACCAGCTGTTCATGGCACAGGGACTTGGGGGAGAGGAAGACAAGGAAGGAGCAACATTTGGAACAGCTTTGCACAGCTGCTAAGAAACAGGGATTTGAAGGCAAAGGCTAGCCAGCCCAGAAAATCGCATAAGCGTCATTGGGCTTCAGAAGAATTCTAGTACTGATGTGGGCAGAGAGTGAGAAAGAAAAGGAAGTGAGAGAGCAATGGTACTGGCCTAGCACTGGGGGAAGCCTGGAAGTAAGGGAGAGGGATGGCAAAGGTGAGGGAAGGATTGAAGAATGGGGTGTCAGGGGCCAGAGCCTTAGAGTAGCTGGTAGGGCATTTGCCTTGTCCTCGGCTGACCTGGGTTCGATCCCTGGCATCCCATCTGTTCCCTTAGAGTCCACCAGGTGTAATTCCTGAGTGCAGAGCCAAGAGTAAGCCCTAAGCACTGCTGGGTCACTTGTCACTTGTCTTCCCATTGTTCATCCATTTTGCTCCAGCGGGCGCCAGTTACATTTCCATTCGTTGGGAATGAGGTCCGTTATTGTTACTGTTTTTGGCATATGGAATACACCACGGGTAGCTTGCCAGGCTCTGCCGTGACTCTGGGTTCATCCCAGGGGGCTGGAGTCTTTTGTTTAAGCACCACTGGGTGGGGCCCCCAAGATTAAAAGAAAAAAAAAAACGCAAAGAATGGAGTGTCAGAGAGAAGAGAGATGAAGGTGAAGGTCACACAGGCCAGGACCACCAGATAAAGAGTGGTGGAGGGCTGCAACTGACCAGAGGGGCCTTCCAAAGGGAGAGACAGGCCTGGCTTTGATCTCAGAAACAGGGAAGGTGTGGGGCTTGCAAAGCGCCAGGAAACACAAGGACAACATTGGCCCTCTCTTGACCTCGAGATGCTAAGAAAATTCCCCCTTCAAGATGGCTTCGTCGAGGAGCTTGGGGATGGTGGGTCCAGCCAGGTGGGAGCCGAGCTCTGGCCCAGACTCCTGAGGCCAGCCAGGTAAACAGAGCTGTCAGGAATGCCCAGGAGGAGACAGATGTTTCCTGAAGGGCTCTTGGCCGCGCCTGCTCGCAGCATGACCAGGCTTGAGGCCCGCTGCAGCTGGGGTTGCCGACACAGGCTCCAGGGGCAAAGCCCTGCCGAGGGAGATTTGCAGAAGAGCTGCTGACACTCTCCCCGCCAGCTTCCTCCTCCCGCCTGACTGGCGTGTGGCCACATAAAGGTCGATTCATAGCAGAGGGGCTGCAGCTACCAGCCGCACACGCACAGAGGTGGCAGAAAAGACAGAGTGTGTGTATGTGTACGTGCGTGTAGGGCCTGGTTTACGCGGAGAACTACATCCATACAGCACAGGGCCTCACGGCTAGACAATAAGGATTTGTCCAAAGTTTGCTGCCAAATAAACACGCAGCCAGGCGAGCGAGAGCGAGAGGTGAGAGACATTTGGAAAGTGGGGTGCCTCCCTTCAAGGACTCAATCACAGGAGATGCTTTTGCTCACAAAAAAAACGTGGAAGCAACAATGTCTGGGCAGGGGCCTTGCAGCTTAGTGCAAGCACAAAGAAAGAAAGGCCGGAACTCAGATGCAGAAGAAAGAAAGAAACTGTTTGGAGGCAGGTCAGCAACAGGATAAACTTTTTCCTTTCTCGGGCTTAGGGCTGGAGCAAAACCCGATGGCTGTCTTTGTTAAAAAAAAAAAAAAAAAAGTGTCTGTATCTAGGTCCCTGGCAGTGATCTGCCTCTGGGAGGGCCAGCAATCTATTTAATGACTCCATTGACGTCAATAGCATAACTGAAATACTTACTAACATGCATGAGTCCAACTTTCAGGGGGTGAGGGTGGCTGGTGTTTCGCGGCAGCTCCAAAACGTGAAGTGGAGCCGGTGCGGAATGAACTCAGCTGGTTAGGCAGCGAGTTATCTGAAGAAAGACTGGAAAGCTAGAAATTCATGTCGGTTAGGGAGTTCACATTTGCTCTTTCACCGCACCATCGCATATTTCTAATTCTTTCCTCTTTTTTCATTTATCTTCTTTATTTCTTCATTTTTTCTTCTTTTCTTTTCTTATAATTCCCTGCCCTCTGCTGCCACATCAGATTTTATTTGCATTTATTCATGAGTGTATTCCTGAGCAAGGCTCTCTTTCGGAGCATTGTTTGAGGCGTGAAATTTTATCTACTCATGTCTGAAATGACTTATCTATATTTTCACAACTACCAATGTTTAATTTCTGATATATATATATATATATATATATATATATATGTATGTATGTATGTATGTATGTATGTATACATACTTGAAGATCAACACAAGTCACTGAGTGTCGATGCTCTGAGGCAAATTTCCACGAGAGGTCCTTGTAGACACAAGGGATTACCATTATTCTCAGAATCATTCTTTTCTTTTTCTAGGACATACATCTGAGTGTGCTTAAACACTCAAGGTAATTAAGACAATTATCCCAAGAGTTCAGACCATATAATATTCACAGCACTGAAGAAAGAATAATCTCATATTTCTAATTCTTTCCTCTTTTTCATTTATCTTCTTTTTCTTCTTTTTTTTTTCTTTCTTTTTTTCCTTGCCATTCCCTCCCCTTCTTATGTCCACAACCTTCTTGTAACAAGATTGATTTTATTTGTATTTGTTCATATGTGTTGTAATCCGGCCTGCCTGTTCTTGCTTAATGTAGAAACTCAAGCAAATGTTGTGCTTCAAGCCGGCTTCATTCCCAGTTTTCTGACGGAGATGGACTCTCAGGCTCTCACTGGTGTCCTCACTCCATGCTCCCACAATCTCCCTGTTCCAGACTCTGGGCATCAGAGCTCAGTGGTACTCAATGCTGGGACCTGCATTAATTCCTGACCTCCTTAGGATCCAAGATAACTGGCCAACACCATTTCTGCTTCTGGAACAGTCCCTATAGCTAGGGACACAATATCACCAAAAGACAACATGAGAGGAATCCAAACTGAAAAAGAATTCTCTTAGGAAGAAGTCCCTTCTGTTTTATCAACCAATGAAGAGTTTCTCCCCAGGGAGGCCTGGAAATATAGTGGAAGAAAAAGGATTCTCTTGAGTGGTGAGAAATAAGCTGTCTCACGCTGAAGCCATCAACGTCATTCCAGAAAGCTCTGTATTATTTCATCCAAATTCTCTATCCAGAGCCTGTCAAAAAGGTATTTAATGGTCTAGGACTGAAGATCGCTATAGCCATGGCGGTGGCCATCCTGCTGTGGTAGACCTGGGTCCTCAAATATCTTTATGGGCCCTCAAGGCAATTATCTGGTCATGTTTGTGGCAACGTCTGCTGACCCAAGAAGCTGGGTCATGTGGACTATTATGTCAGAGAAGCTCCTGCTTGACATGAGTGTTGGTACATTTTAGAACAGGAAAGCAAGCATAGACTATTCCACCTTACTATCTATCTGGGGGCCTAGAAAACTGCACATAAGTGTGATAAACCTAGCTCTGTCTATAAGAATTCGAGGTACAAGTCATTAAAGGAATGTTTCTCTGTTTGCTTTGTAAGGACAAGAATCCTTTGTAAAGGCAGCAAACAGCTGATAATGTATTTTTTCTGAGAACATTTTTTATTTAAAAATCTCACCTACAATCACTGTTGAATTCCATGCAAAGGCAAGGTGGAAAAGTAGAGCACAATTTCATACATGTTCACATACTCATATACATGTGCTCATATGCACAATAACACACTCATACATACACAGGTACACACAGGCACACACATGCTCATGTATACACACATACTGAGTCTCCGCAATTATTTGAATTTTTGTTGTTGAAAAAGTTTTGAGGTCTGAAGTCCTGAGAATCCAACTTTCCACTTTCTAGTCTCTTGTGAATGTGCAGAGATGACAGAAACCCAAGTTCCTATCTTGTTGGGGAATGTTCTGTTTTTTTCCCCTTTCTGTTCCCAGAATTGTGCCTCAGATCAGAAAAGCCTGGAATGCAGGCTTGTGAAAGGCAAACTGTGATCAAGACTGAGCTTCTCTTGAACCCTCCACAGCACTAACATTTCCACTGACAGGAGAAAGTTCTGTGTACGGCTCCTGGGGATGGTGACCTTCAGGGTCCCTGTACCACCTTTCCTAGATGCTCAGTTTTCTATCCCTTTACTCAGGTTTTTCTGCTTGAAATGCAAAAACCTCCATGACCAGGCTAATCTAGAGTAGTAGTAATTGACTCTGTTCAAATATCTATTCTCTCTTTCCAGTTTTTGGGTTACACTTGGAGGTGCTCAGGGTTTAGTCCTGGCTCTGTGCTCAGGGACCCCAGCAGGACTCAGGATTTCAGAACTCAAAAACCTGTTCCCATTCTATACGGAATGATTGACCTTGAGTCAGCTACATGAAGGACAAGTGCCTTTTCCATTGTGCAATCTCCCTGACTTATTAAACAGCTTTAAATTTCAGCTCAAGAGCTGATTTTTGGGAGGAGGCAGTTGGGTCACACCTGGCATGCTCAGGGCATAGCCTTGGCTGTGTGCTCAGGAATCACTCCTGATGGTGCTTGGGGGATCAAATGTGCCAGAGATCCAACCAGGGTCAGCTGCAGGTAAGGCAAGTACCTTAACTCCTATATTACCTCTCTGGCCCAAGAACTGAGTTTTAACAGTAAAAACACTAAATATTTTTATCACCACAGAGATAAAATTGACTTATGATTAAAATTTAATGATGAAGTTTATTGATAAAATACCCAAATTTATGTCGTTCTTCCAGTTCCTTTATTCTCTACAGTTTTCATACTACGTGAAATAGCTATGTTATAGAATTATATGTTAAAGCCATTGATTAGCTATAGTCCCTGGCTTCAAAGAGCTCCAGAGGCTGCAGATGTAAAGCAAGAATGACAGTATATCCAGAAATGACATAGTTTTCTTAGCTTTAAATAAAAAGGAGAAAAAGAAAAACAATTGGGTCTCTTTTCTGAGAAGGAAAATTTGTATGGTTGAAAGAGTAATTTTGCTTACACACACAGTGAAATCGTACTGTTAAGAGTTTTGCTTTGATTCCCCCATGAATAGTTCAGTTACTGATCAGTCTGTAATAGCAAAATGCCGATTTAACCAGGGTTGCTGACAACTAGCTTTCAAAATGAATCGCACTTTAACAATGATCACCTTTCTTGCTCTCAAATGTGCGTCTTTGCAAAACTAGACACTTCAGTCAGTGAAGATTTTCTAATCAGATTGTCTCCTTACATGTTCAAATGAGCCTGGATTCCTTATACCTTTTATTGTGTCCATTGAAATACACGACTTCCATTTCAGTGCTAATAAATAATTACCTGATCTCTTTATTATGAAATGCACCATCTTTTAACTCAGGACTCTGGCTTTCAAATCTGCTCACTCTGAGCCACTTATTTTTCATTCTCCTTTAAAGTTTCTATTTAAACACACCTCTTTGTCATATGCTGATAAATATTAAAATAACAGGAAAAATCTGCCTGACTTATTTAAGCTGATAATAAGAACAAAACACAGGATGCGTCCTCCTTCCTTTTCTGACTGTGGTTAAGCATTAAGATTTTGAAACCTATAATTATGTAATAATTGGTATCCTTACATTTTCTTCCCAATAAAAAGCCAAAAAATTTTGCAGTTTGCCACAAAGACAGACAAAAAAACACATTGCCTAAGTGGTACTGTCATTTTCTTTGCTCCATTGTTTTTAAAGAATTCAGCAAAAGAATTCTGAGTTGCCAAGCTGTCGTTAGCTGTGCCAATAACCACAACAATGATCTTTCCAAGAGCATCATTGACTAACGAGCTGATTTATAGAACCATAAGTATCACATATGCTTCCAATGTTTGTTGGTATTTGTTGCAAGATAAGAAAAACATACTTTTAAATTTGCAAATTCAAGTAAAAAATCACAGTGAATTTGGCTGGCAGAAGTGTGAGCAATGGGATTACACTGGTGGGCCAATATGATGAAATGACATTTCAAAACTGCCTCCTTTGATTTCCAAGTATGTAACATCAGTTATACATTAAAACACTCTATTACGCTTCTTTTTATATAACTTTTTGAAGGAAATAGCCCATTAGTACATCAGGTTTTTTGAAGTCTTTGGAGAGAGGACTATTTTCTCCTCTCTGTTTCCTATCACGGCGCTCCAGAGATAAACTCACCTTGGCCTAATACCTTCCTTTCACTTTTCTTCTTGTTCTCAATCTCTTCCTCATATAAATATTGCTAAAAGCAGTGGAACCCAATGCCTTTGTTCCTTTCTTTTAGAAGTGGGATTTGGGCATTATTTTTGTTCTTACTGCATGTGGGCTACAAGAGAACACAGCCTCCAAGATCATGATGGGAAGTAGAAAGTAAGGGACCAGCCTTGCTCCCAACAGACACATGACTGGGGTCACTATGGGGACAGGAGAACTCAGGTCACCTTTTTTTGGGTGGTCGTTTAACATTAAGTAAAGACTGGGGATAGATTCACAGGGTAGGGGGACTTGAAAATATTTCTTTCTCTTAGTCCATCCTGAGGTTAAGGGAGAATTTAGCTGGGGGTTCAAGACATCTCGGTGGTAGCTGAGACTCTGTGGACTTTCCATCTGTACCTCTCAACTCAACATGAAAAGTAAAGGCCCATTAGAGAAAGAGGAGATGTGAGGGTTGGTTTTTTTTTGTTTTGCTTTTTTTTTAAAATACCTTTGAGGAACAAAGTTGGATGACCTCCAAGAGAAATGACTTGTGACCTGGAAAAAGACTTGGGTTTCACACCTGGCAAGGGATGCAGAGTCAAGTGGGAGCTCTAGTTGACGCTAAGAGGAAAACCACCAACATCCCCAGAGAGGCCCTTAGGTCAAGGTGAAGGGAAACAAGGGCCCTTTGAGGTTAGCTCTCCTGGAGTTCACTGGGGACAGCAAGCTGAGGTCAAGTTGCTCTCTCAACACAGCTCTGCCACTGCAGCTCTTCTGACCAGCGTTTTTTTTTTTTTTAGCCACCTGTCATGGCGGGAAGCCTGGGCATGGGTGCACTTCATATAGTTCCCATTAAGATGAAGCAAAGCTCCCAGGTGCCTTTGGGAAAAAAAAAGCCACCCAAGAGATACACTATTGAAGACCACATTGTGTCCATTAAGACTACTGCCCTTTAGAAGGCTCTGAAGGAGAGACATGCATGCCTATAGCCAAGAAGCCTATTGACAAGCCTTACCTTGCAGGTTGACTCTGGAGACAGGAGGCTGAGTAGAGGCAGGGGATCGCCTGTGGAGACAAAGAGAAGAGAAGGCCTGAGACTTCTCATCAGTGTCCCAGCTCCCCCCCCCCCCATGATGTGGAGGAGATATCTGGGTCCTAATCACTCTCCAGAGACACAATGTTAGTTCCAAAAAGGCCAGCTCCTGAAGCAATGGCCATTCCCTCACTTCCAGATGGCCTGGAATTCCCCTACTCGCAGCCCCCTGGATGTATAGATGCACAGGGATGCTCAGGGAGGGAAGAAAGTCTTTTATTCCAGGTTCTTAGGCAGCTCCCCTCCCTCTTAGGTTTCCACATTCCAGGAGGCCCTCAGGGGAGGATATACAGGCTCAAGAATGACGCCAAATATCAGCCCCAGTCAAGTCTGGCTTGCTAAACTTATGAAAGGTTCTTTTCCCAGAGGAACTGAGCATGAATTGACATCAGAGCAAGACTATGGATGCCAAGAGTCAGACGAAACAAGCAAATTCATGCTCCACAGATGCAAAGGGCCCCTTGCTTTTCCCTCCCTTTTGCGTCCCGCTCTCTCCCTCCACCTCCCACCTCCCCACCCTCTTTCTTTTAGTCATCCTGGGGTGGGGCTGGAGGTTTTGCATTTCAAGCTAGTGTCAGGTGGGGTGATGATGTGATTGTGGGAAGCTCATTTTCAGAAGCACTGCCCCACTACTCATGAACTAGAACAACAGGAAGTTAGCAATGAGAGTGAGACTCTAGGTTCTGAAATATGGACAAGGATCAGACCTGCTTGGGGAGCTGTTAAAAGTGTGATTCCTCCTAGAGAGGGTTTTTCAGTGTATCAGGCCTAGAACTTTCCAGTCGTACTCTGAATTCTGATATACCAGCTGGTTTGGGAAGAAAGTCAAAATGGAATGGATGGAACAGGGTGGCAAAGAAGAAATGAAGGAAGGGTCTGGCTGGAGACTAACGACAGCTAAGTTACTGTCTTAGGTTTTCAATCCTAGGTGATGCAAATCTTTTAGGAGTTTGATCCTTTAGGATCCATTCAGCTTCCAGGGAATGATGTTTTACAGCTACATGGGCAAAGGGCCAGTCCTGTGGCTCACTTATCAGCAAGGTTATTCTAGCAAAGTTGTGCTCACCCTCAGGCACACACCATTTCCATGTGTCACAAGGAAGGGAAATGAGTGACTGTTTTTCTCTTCTCACAAAGCCAGTGGCTTTCATGGGACTTTTTAGTCTCTCATCTCAAAAGGTAAGGAAACTGACAAAGAGGTGCAGAGAGATGCTGAAACATAAACATGTTTTATATGAGTTCTGCTCCGATTCAAGGCTCAATGTCTCTGAAGCCAGAGTGTGTACTCATCCCACGACTGTCAGGACAATGGAGGACCGGATTCTAAACGCCTTAGCCTGGAATTCAAAGTTCTCTGTTCTTCGGCCTCAGCCTATGTCTTCCTAAGTGAGAGTCGCTTAGCATCTGCAAGTGCATCTCAAAGCACTAAGTCGTGAGTCTGATTACATCTATTGCTCTTTAGGACCCCTTTAAAACTGTATTTCAAACAGGCACTAACTAAATATAAATGATACTTGATGCAGGACTCCTTAGCTCAAATATAGAATTTAGATGAGACCAGAATGGTCTTTCAAATGCTAGCCACTCACTAAAGACCTCCTGAATGGAAGAATGGCTGAATAAAGAAGGGAAAGAAGGAAAGAACTGAAACATTGCCAAGTCTAGAATGATCACTTGGTTCTTTTTGAGTTTGTGATTTTTTGAGTTTTTGAGTTTTACTGATATAGCCCAGACGGTTCTTTTGAAAAGGAAGCTCTCCCTAAGCTTCTGAATGATAACCTATCTTTTGGGGTTACTGTAATTCATAATAAGTCTATATTTGGTCTTTGCCGCAGTACTATAAGTATATTGGGGGGGGAGAAAGGTGTCTTTAATTATGTTACAGAGCTGACTTTTAGAAAGCTCTATGTAGAGCTTGCAAAGAATGGTGGCTGGTTGTCAGAGAAAATCAACCATGAATTTAAAGGACTGGAATGTTTGGCAATTTTCTCTCTCAACACTTTTGGGAATCCAATCACCAATCGGTCAATGATTTAATACCTTTGGACTAATTCTCCATTAAAAATTCAACAAGACTGTGATCCAAGAGCTTCCAGAGGTGCTGAGTTCAGGGAGATTCCTGTATCATTGCATTCCTTCTCATACATCTGACCCTATAAACTCTAATCCATTTGACTGATGCTCCTGACCTAGAATATTTAATTTATTTATTTTATTTTTTTTAATTTTTTATTATACCACAGTGAAACATACAATTACAAAGGTGTTCATAATTGGTTCTTGGTAATACAGTATACCAGCACCCATCCCTCCACCAGTGCCCCATTTCCACCACCAATGTACCCCCACCCCCTCCCACCCACCCCCATGCTGCCTTAATAGCAGGTACCCCAGTTTCTTCTCTTTCTCTCTCGTCTCTCTCTCTCTGTCTCTGCATCTCTCTCCCTACCTAGAATATTTTATCATAAACCAATAATCTGAAATGTGAAATGCTTCTCTGATTCCTGTGGGCCACTCTAGTAAATTAACTGAAGCCAAGGAGGAGTTGAACTTTCTGATCTACAGTCAGTCCCCAAATAGCACAAGTGACAGCCTGAACTTGTTACTGGTCTGTAAGGTGGTGGCTCTGGTAGGAAGTCTTGCAGGATTAGTCCTGAGCCTACCTGGGAGATCTGACTCTGCCTCCAGGTAGAGAGAAGGAATTGGATTGAATTGAAGGACACCTAACTGGTCATGGACAATTGCCTGAATGTGTGGAGAAAGAGTCTATACATCAGATACGGTGTTTGAATCCAACCTTTAGAGGTAAATTTCCTCTTTGCTCATCAGCCTGATATTATCCGTTTAGCTCAGAGGATATCATCTGTTTTCGTGCTTTGTGACTTTAAGCCTGTTTTCTCAGGTTACAAGCCCTATGGGTACGCCTTCCTCTGATTTGTGACCTACTGAGAGTAGAACCCAGGACATGGATTCTCAGTTTCTCTCCAGGACTCACCAACTATACTTTGGAAGAACAGGACTGGTAAATACTGGTACAACATTGATTGAATGAACCATTGGTGAGATATAGATCAGAGGAGTCCAGTCACCATGTGAGCATATTGTAGGTTCCTTTCTTCACTGCTCTCACTTGCATTTCCTCAATATAGCCTGTGATCATGTTCCTGCGTCTATCTTCAGATTCCCTCCTCTGAAGGGGGCGCACTCCTTCACAGACACTAGAGCTCCCTCAGGCATCTTCTCAAAAGGAGCTTCCCTGCTGGGTCAGAGCCGCCTGGCAGTCCCAGTGCTTGCCCCAGCATGGAGATATTCATACTCTATGGCATTGCAATTTTTTCTTGTCTCCCTCAACTTGCCAGTGAGAAACTTAAGATAAAATCTCCCTCTCTTTTCAAAATTTGGTTTTGAGGTCACACCAAGCTCTGCTTAGGGGGCTGTTTCAGTGGTCATCACAAGTGGAGCTAGGGAGGACAATGCAGAGCGTGTGTGGGGGGGGGGGGAGGCAATCTGAACCCCAGGCTCTAGCATGCAAAGTGTGTGCTACAAATTATGTACTCCAAAAATATGTGCTTCAATTCTCTGAGCCCCCAAACCTCCTTTTCACTGTAATGTTGGAATAGGTGAAATATTTTCTATGAATGGGTATTCAGTGTATTTCAATGTATATTTGCTGGATGAATGATATATGCTTTTAGCTAAAATATTTCATTTTTTTATGGGCTGGACATGTAATGCGATTTGGAGACGACCACAGGACTAGAGCCGTTACTGACTGGATCCTATGGGATGTCAAAAGGTCACATGACTTCAAAGACCACCTATAAGATGTCAGACTTCTTCATCAAGACCCTGAATGAACGGTTTGAGGCTCTTAGTATTCCTGAAGCAACCAGATGCCATTGGGCTACACTGGCATGTGATAGGGTCAAATGGAAATGCTACTGGCGCCTGCTTGAGCAAATCGATGAATAATGGGATATCAAGTGATCAAGTGATTTCTTTTCACCACTGGTTTCCAGGATAACTTTCTAGAGTGCAAATCCATACCTGTACTTGTATGAGTCTTACTGTACCCATCATAATTCTGGTGTAGACCCTATGATCAGCTTGACTTCCTCTTGCTTCCCCCCCACCCTTTTCCTTCTAAATTAGTATATTTTTAATATTTTAGAGACAATTTTGTGGGGGATTGGAGAGATTCCTGGCCCAGATCCAGGAATGGTCCCAAAGTATAGAGTGAGAAATAGGCCCTGAGCACCAACAGATGTGACCCCCAAGCCAAAACAAATAAACTGCTGGCCCCCATCATCCCCCAATTTTCTCATACTTGTCTCTGGAATTACAAAGGCTTTTTGTACAGGAACTTATGGCTTAGGGAGATCCTCAGTGATGGAAGTTTCTACTTTCTCAACAACATGACAATTCAGCACGCACTTCTGCCAAGAACTTCTTGGAAACAGCCCTATCTATATAACTTCCTTAGATTCTTGAGTTTCAGGAGATTATTACTAAAGAATATCTGTTAATTCAAATAATCATGTGTGTACATGAGCTTCGGAAAGGCAGGGACCACCTTGGTTTGGCTGATAACTATACTCTAGACCAATCCTGAGGAAGTGACTGTCTCTCTCTCCCTTTCTCTCTCATACACATACATGCTGTGTGTGTGTGTGTGTGTGTGTGTGTGTGTGAGTGAGTATGTACTGAATGAACAGATGAATGAATAATTTCCAGGAGCTTCATTATTGTCTGCAGAACATGAGAATGCCAGATAGAAAACTGATATGTTTCAGAAAAAATTATGGCATCTGTTGCCCATTTTCTAATGATCCTCTCTAACAGTGACATGTCTGAGTTGCTGCAGATGGTGATAAGAATCCTAAGGATACTATGCCACCACAGATCATTCTTTGAAGTCCTAAGTAGCCTTGTGGGCAAAAGAACTGGCCTCTGAACAAGAAGACCCAAGATCCTAATCCTGACTCTGGTGTTTTCTACAAACACAGTCTGGCAACTCATCCATCCACCCTGTATTCTGATTCACTTGGAGAGAGCTGGCAGAAATGAACATTTTCCACAGATTTTCCAGGTCCCAGGTCCTGCATGAGGGGTTTTGGAAACATTTCCTGACGGGCTTTGAGGTATTTTGCTGAGAGTCTTTTTCCCCTAGATCCAAATACTGACTTTATGAGTCTCATCACATTCAAATCCTACGTCAAAATACGTAAAGAAGCAAAGGATGCTTCAGGTATGGAGACACTGGAAAAATTAAGTGACTATTCTTTCTCCCAGATGACACACAGGCTGACTAAATCATTCTTGGAATAAGGTTAATGCAGAGAGGGCACATGATTTCCTGAGAAACACCGGTGATCCTTGTGATGTGAGCCCCAGTTGAATAGGGGTGGAGAGGGCAAGGGAAGCACCTCAACAGGAACTTGGAGATGGTTATTCTTTGGCGCTAGGGTAAAGTTTTTGGAGACAATGGCCTGCTTTTATGTAACACAAAGAGTCAAAATATAAAGGAAATCTTGACGTAGGAGAAGTATAGTTCTATGTAGTTCTTTTTCATAGTGCAACACCCAATATCCTGAGGTTCCATGAAAACCACCCCAAAGACAAAATGAATGCTGAAATGCTACAGTTAAGGTAGGCATTGGTGACTTAAATGAAACAGTTCAGAGAGCAGCCCTTAGTTTCATGGATTCTACAGATTCAGCTGGGAGTCTAAGGAATTCATAGGGCTCCGAGGATAGCCCAGGTTAGAGAATTTATGTTGCAAACATAAAGCAGAGATTTTGACCCCCCGAACTAACCCACAAGCTGACTATGACCCTGGCGGCACTGCCCTTTTGGACACCCTCTGTCACAATAAAAGTGAACGTCTGCCAAGCACCATAACTATAATATGCACTGCCACAAGAGTGTACAACTCACTCATTTCAACCATAACCACAGCAATGAAGGAAAGGGAAGAGAAACATAAATATATGGAAGAAATGTTCTGTATGGTGGATCCATTTCTGGCAGTTTGGGGTTGCCTTTAAGTCTTTGGTGGAATGAGTATGCAGCAATAGAAGGGAAGGTATTAAATTGACCATTAAATTGACCTTCCAATATCTCATCTACCACTTTCCAGTTGAGGCTGAAACCCATAATTCATTTCTCAGCTATCCAGTCTATCCGGGACAGCTATCTCAGCTCTCCCAGTCCCAGGACTAGACTGGGACAGCCTCAAGATATGTCATGTCTTGAATAACTACTGGCCAGTGTTTTGAAGCAGTACTTGATATCCATGGTAAGTCAGCACTGAAAAAATACAGGTATAGGTTTGAGAAAGATCATTAGTTGCAAATACCTTATTGTTATACATTTTTTTTTTTACAAGAGTGATTTGGACCAATGATACATAAGTAGCCATGAATTGAGGGTGGGGGGCCCTCAGCTAGACTATGAGAATGGGCTCTTGCTGGGCTCTGAGCTGCTGGCCTTAGGGTCCAGCATTTTCCCCAAAAGACCCTAAGGGCAGAACCCAGAGATGGGCCCTGCCCTTAAGGTTACACCAAAACATCTGTGCTTATCCAAGCTAAGGTGAGGCAGAATGTGCCTGGTCTTTTGACCTCTGATCACAGGGATATGTAAATCTATGATTGTTATCTTGTAAATGTTACCTTGCAAACGCTAAATCTGTGATTGTCATTTGTTCCTCTGTTACAATGGCCCAGGAGCTTGCAAATGTCCTGTGATGTGTGCTTGTACCCCTCCGCCCAAATATTGTATAAAAGGTTTAAACTGTGTCCAGTAAAGCGAGTGCTGCTATCCAGAGCTCCCCGCTGCATGGGTGTCGTTCATTCTGTTCATTCTTTTTTTCTTTCTTTCCTTTCTCAGCAGTAGCAGCGGTAAGGCAGAGTTTCTTCCAAGTCCATCCCTCACCTTTTCCGCAGGCAAGATCTAGGTCTTCCTCATTTGTGCTGGGGTCTGCTGGCCAGGGCCCCCGCAGGCTCTGAATATGGCCATTATAGTTTAAGGATGCTCCATTCCTCAAGTTTTGGTGCTCAAGTTCCTCATGGCTAAGGAAAGCCTAGATTCTTGAGAATGTAACTTCAGCTGACATAGTCACTTAACCAGTGGGATTAGGCCGGATGCCCCAGCATTATTTACAAACTGAGAAGGAAGCTCTAAGCTAGTGATAATAAATCAATAGGTGAAAATTTCCCCTCCCCTCTCCCACCACTCCATTCTCCCTGGAAGTAAGAAATGATCTTGAATCCTGCTACCCAGGAACTGCCTCTGCTTCTCTATTCATCCCTTCCTTTGAATTCCACCTCCATCACTTGGTTCACAGCCTAATTCCTCTGAGCTTGATTCCAGAGAAGTCTGTTAGAACAACAGTGCATGGTACAGTCAAGATGTGGGGTTGCTATAACTACTCTGCCCTTTATCAGATGGAGTATGTCCTTGCTGAATTGTTTAACCAAACCTGGTTTCCTATTTGTGGGGGTGGACAACAGGGCTTACCATAGACAGCATTTACATGGATTTCATCGGAGACAATGGATGGGGAAACCCCATCATGTTTCACTATTTTTGGATGCAATGAAAGTAAAGCAGCTTTCAACGATATGAGCTCACACTGAGTGCCTCCTTAGTGCTAGATGCCATCATAAATGCTTAACTGAACCGTCAAAACACTCCTCTCTTATATATGGGAAAAGTAAGGTATATAGAGGCTAGTTAATTTGCCCACATAGTAGAACTTGGGAAAGGTGTGAAGTCAAGAGGCATTTAACCAGGCAATCTCTGGGAGATGGAGATTTTTGAGGAGAAGAGGATATAAAAACCATCAGTAGACTTGAAAATAGGACATGGAAGAACTAGATGACTGTTTAGAAGATGATTCCATGTGATTAGAGACCAGGTCAGAGTGGTTACTGCTGCATGTCTGACACTTCCTGTTAGAACGTAAGCCTGAAAGCAACTGGTTAGTCTGTGTTGGTCATGCTGTATCTCCAGTGCTGATACAAAATAGTGGATTCTCAATAAATATTTTTAACTCATCCATATGTGCATGGAGAGATGTTAAATAATCCACATATACACCAATGAACAATATTAAATAGATGTTTATATGCATGGAAGAATTGTGTTAAGTGAATCCATATATGTGTTGATAAGGAGTGTCAAAATCATCCATATATAGCCAGATGAATAGCAAGCACTCCTAACCACTTGGGTGAACTGATTACAAAGGAATAAACAGGTAGTATTCCTGTAGAAGTGGTTAGGTGAGACCCCACTGTATGTATCAAATATGAATCCAATCAACTATCAACCAAATTAACGGGAGCTAGATCAGGAAATATCTTGGGTGCTACATTTAAACTTGCTTTTCAAGGGACATTTGGAACCACTGGCCTGTCTCTAGTTGGTGAGGACATGTCCAGACAGCCTGTGGTGACTCTGGTGACAGTGTGGAGATTGCTACCGTGGAGGAGTTAGCAAAGTTGGAAAGATTTCTGGGGAGTGGGGGGATACGTAGAGTTCTTGGGAGTCTTATTCGTTCCAAACAGTGAAAGGGAAAGTGACTATTGAAGCAGGGTCTACACTCTCTGCTACCAGTGCTAAGCAAGTTTGTATAAAAGGAAACTAAAAGGCTGATGATGGGTGTGTATCTCTCCAGCAGTGATTCCACACAGAACTTTTCCAAGGTGGGTTACCTTGATCTGTGGAACCGGGTACAATTTAGGGTTTCAGGAGAAACTGTCACCCTCACTGAAAGAAGGTTACCTAAAGTTAGGGACATCTCTAAAGCAACTTTTTTTTTCAATATCAGAGAAACCTATCTAAAGGCAGGGCTAACATGCAGAGGCAAAATGTTGTCATCTGAAATCATGCCCTCCTCCTTGCTCCCTGAGGGACATATGAGGTCCCTTTGTACAGAAAGACACCTTTGGGCCTCCCACTTACTATAGAATTTATAGCCAGTCAGTTCCCCATACATAGATGATTATATTTGGTCTTTTTCTCATAGTAATCTGTCTCCTATTAATTTTTTTTTGTCCAGTTCTCAGAGAAACCAAGGAAATAGAAATGTTCCTCTATATCTCAAAACTAAGTATCATCACAAAGATTGTATCTGAGGGTGCTCTTTAGTGAATGCTGACGGAAAACTCAGATGTAGGCTTTCACCCTGGTGTGCCTAGCATATGGGGTGGCTGTTAGCAATTCCTGGATTCCTGAGGGTGTGGGGCTTCTTTGTAAAGCAGAGGGTGATCCCAGGATCTCTGCAATCTCCTGCAGCTCTTCCATTCCTGAACTACTGATTCAGTGACCTTCTGAGCTCTGGACTGATCTTTAAAATGGCTGAATGCAGGGCACTCAGGGAAGAGCCAGGGCATGAAATGACTTTTTTTTGCTTTTGCTTGTTTTGAGACCACACCTGACTATGCTCAGAGCTTACTCCTGGTTCTGCACTCGGGATCACTCCTAGTAAGGGACCATGTACAGAGCCTGAGGACAAGGTGAGTGCTTAACTCCTGTGCTCTCTCTCCAGTAGAAGCAAAATGACTTCTGAGGTGTATATGTCAAGAATACTAAGTTCTGTGAATTTTATAGATAAGAAGATCAAAACTCAGCAATATTTATTGAAATGACCAAAGGGGAGTACTAAGTTGGGGAGAAGATAATCCCATTCATAGACATCAAATTATATGAACCTGCTTATACCTTGCTATAAAATGTTTTTACTTGAACTCTGGGGTACCTACATCTTATGTCTGGATCTCTGAATTCCTTCATGAGCTTATTCCAAAAGAATTTTAATAGAATTTATGCTCATTTCTGCTAAGGATTCATACCTTCCAAAGCAGTAAATATAACGATCTATAACTAAAAGACTCCTGCAAGATTGGTTCATTTGTCAAATATCTCCTGTGTACTAAGAGTTAAGGGCAGGAGCTTAGTAAGATTCCGACTAATTTCTAACATCTGACTTGTTCTAAAATACTCTGGTATGACATTCTATTTTCCCAGTCCCTCATGTATCCTTACTAAATTTGGAAGGCAGATTTCTGTGGAATTGAAAACTTATTTTACTTTTATTTGTTATTGCATGATACTGCTGTTGAATGTTTTTGCCTTTCGGGAGGGATTTGAACACTCCACACAAAGTCCAAGCTTACTTGTTGGATGTTCCATGAAGGTTCGTCAGGAGAGTGAAGTTGTTTCTGACACTTCTCAAGCTGGCAAGGACCTGAAAGGAAAATGTTTCAAGTGATTAGGAACAAGAAGAGAGGAAGAGGCTTGCCAGAAGCCACACTGTGAAATGTCATCCAGGGAGCGTGTGTGGTCGTGACCAGACATGCCGTCCTGATACATACCTGGGCAAAAGGTGTGACGATCAGGTCATCGCCGTGTCTGGTGAAAAGAGAAGAGAGAAACATTTTTAAGTGCCTTTGACTCTCCACTGTGCCACATGGCAAGTAAGCATATCAACAGTTATCAGTGTTAACCACACCAAGTTGTCATAAGACAGGGCTGACCATGCAGGCCTGCTAATTGATGAGAATCTCAGGGACTTTGAAGAAACAAAGTTCACTCAGGCCTATGGATGCTGCTCCATGACTGAGCAGCTTTTGTACGTGAAGGCTCCGTGTCAGGCACCGCCAAGTACCAAAGCCAACAACAAAAGCCCACCAGTCCAGGCCCTCTGATTCCCAGTTAAAAGCATTTGCAAGGAAACAATTCTCCTCGGACCATCTTGCCAATGAAGCAGGGGGCCTTGTTCCCATTCCAAAGTTTGGTTGCTAGAGCCAAGAAATTGGAAGGGTGGGTGCACAGACACACAGAGTATTGGAAAAAATGGCACAACTGTCTGGAGAAAGGTTAGCATTGGATTTCCTGGCTTTTGTTGATTTGAACCACAGCCTTAATGCCATTTAAACACAGATTTTAGTCTGGGAATCCCATTACTTTTGTTTTCAGTCTAAATTTTATTTTTCTTAAAGCACCAGGGGAAAACTTTTTTAAGGGACCATACTGACTGTAGCTACTCAGATGGTAGGGTTTGTGGCTCACTTGATTGCCAAAAATGAGCTGAGCTGTACCTAGAGTTAAGTAAATCTGGCTATAATCTAGGAACCATCAAAAATGCTTTCAGAAATGCCTCCACCCCTTTCTGCCTTGCTTGAGACATTGGTCAAGCCACACGAGGCAGAAGTGTCCCAGGACTCTTGGAAGACACACAGGATAAAGCTCAGACAGCATCGGATCAAACTGCCACCTCGGTGTGACTCAAAATGGCAGCCCAGCAATGTCTGGTCTCTCTTCTCTGACCTTGTGGACAAACCACACACACACACACACACACACAGACACAGACACACACATATGTGTATGTTATTGTGTTATATAATTAACATATATGTGTGCATGTGCGCTCATCTGAGTAGTACTCCATTGATAAACATATCTCCATTGATTATGCATCCATTGATATATGCATATATATCCATTGGTTATATATCCATCAGTTTTTTATATATATGTAGATTACATATCCATCAGGTTTATGTATATACATAAGTGGAGTACTACTAGCTGCACACACATATATATATGTGTATATAAGTGTGTGTATGTGTGTTTATACATATGTATGTGTGAGTATATATATATACTTATATATATATATCACTATCACTGTCTTCCCATAGATCATCAATTTGCTCGAGTGGGCACCAGTAACATCTCAATACGTCCTGTCACATGTGAGATAGCCCAAGGGCCTCTGCCCGCTCCAGGAACATAAAGAGCCTCAAAGCATTCCATCATCATGGGAATGAGGTCTATAATTATTACTGGTTTGGCATGTCAAATACGACACGGGCAACTTGCCAGGCTCTGCCGTGGTATATATATATATATGGATATATATATATATATATATATATATATATATATATAATACTCCATATGGAGTACTACTCAGCCATAAGAAAGGATAAAGTCATGCAATTTTCTGATGTATGGATGGATCTGGAGAGTACCATGGTACCATGCTTAGTAAAGGAGACTGAGGGAGAGAGACAGACGCAGGATGCTCTCATTCATTTGCAGGACATAAAGAAACACAGTAGTAGAATAACTAACACCCGAGGGAAATAGAAGACCAGGAGCATGTGTAATTTTCAGTAGGAAGGTCCTTCTGCTGCGGTGGGAGGAGTGGGCGTTTTACAGTTCTGAGGGGTCAGGAAGGGACCAGCACAGTGATTGAGGGAAGTGGTCACTCCATAGTGCTGAATAGGAGGTGAAGTGACGTGCATGATCATGTCAGTACCAGCATTAGAAACCACAGTGCCTGAAAGGAAAAAAAAAAAGAAAAAGAAAAAGAGTAGGTTGGGGGGGAGGGAAACTGGGGACATTGGTGGAAGGAAGCGAAATTGGGTAAAGGGGCTGGTGTTGGAACATTGTACAACCGGAAACTCAACCATGAATAACTTTGTAACTTTGTAATCCACAGTGATTCAATTAAAAAAATAAACAAACATGTCTCCACTGCTTAACTAGATGAGCAACTTTGTCCCTGGGATCGTGGGGCACAGAAGCTGAGCTGGCACCTAGAGTCCACTAAAAGCCTGTGCCCACATGGGCCTCTCCTCTTGCTCAGGGTCACGGGGTTCTGATCTTCCTTTCATTTCAATGATAAGTGTCTCAATCACATGAATCTGCGGATCTCCCATGCTTTTACTTTGGTTAAGGACAAAGATAGAAGAGCTAAAAATTGGCATGTTGGTGCGCAATGGAATAAATGTATGTGACCCTGTGCTAAGCAGATCTGAGGCAAGTACTGCTGTCATTCCTGTTACCAATGGCTTCAAGGCCAGCACAGAAACAGTCAGTGAAAAAAGTAGGACTACTCCGTTCTCAAACTTTCTACATTTTGGGCAGGTGGGGATGGAGTTTAGGCCACACCTGACTGTGCTCAGGGCTAATACCTGGCTCTGTGCTAAGGGATTGCTCCTGTGTTGCAGGACTCCTCTAAGAGCCTCTGCATCTGCTCCTGATTGCCTCCTGCAAATCACTTCATTGATAAGGGGTAGTCTAAATGTGGCAGTTTATCTGACCATGTATTCTGTACTAGCTGGTATAGATATTCTTTCATGCTACCACAATCATCGTGGGACTAGCTAGATCTTACCAGCATATTTGCCTGGCCACGTTGGATCTCTAAGTAATTAGACCTGAGAGAAATGCTGTTTGCCTCCAAGCAAGCAAGCATGGCTCCCCTGATAACTCAAAGGCAACTAAAATACAAAACTACCGTGAAGTAGACAAACTCTTGTGAAGGCTTGGAGAAATATTTAACTGGCATTAGTATTAGTCCTTGGTACAGAGACATGCCATCTCAGAAACCCCTTCTCTACCCTATAAAGGCTTTTCCAAGAAGATCTTGGCTCAAGACATTAGCACATAAAAGGGCCTAGGTGAGGTGCTGGGAGAAATTACCTGAGGGCATTTGACCCTCCCTGCTTCCCATAATAGTGGGAGGGAGGTCTGAGTTGCAGGGGTATAAAACTAGCCTGCTTCCTCTCTCGCACTCTCTTTTTGGGCTCTCTCTTTGTGAGTTCACACCCTTCTTGGGAGTCTTGTCTTTGTCACCTCTTTACAGGGCCTTAACACGTGGTAGCTGCCATTTTGGCCTTCTCGTGGCTGGGGTTCTAGCCAGGAATCCTAAGCACAGGGTTTTTCCTATTGTTGATTTGTATGCCTGTATCTGTGATAAGTAAAGCCTTTTAAAACTGCATCGGATTCCTGAGTCTTCATCCATTCCTTGCCGGCTTCGGAGGTAGAAGGGAACTCGCTTCCTGGCACTGTTGGGGACCCCAGCGGCATCCCCAACACTCCTGGTTTTGTGCTCGGGAGCAGAAATAACTCTCATTGAGCCATTTTACTTTTAACCATTTGTTT
Source organism: Cryptotis parvus (assembly GCA_021461705.1). Classification (NCBI taxonomy): domain Eukaryota; kingdom Metazoa; phylum Chordata; class Mammalia; order Eulipotyphla; family Soricidae; genus Cryptotis; species Cryptotis parvus. The sequence continues at coordinate 115,037 of JAJIBD010024738.1, read as the reverse complement.
CTTGGTTTTGGCTCCTGCCAACAAATATATATGATATGATATGATAAATAGTCTTAAAACTATATCTATATATTTATATATGCATATATATTCACTGTGGAACGATTGATACCAAGAATGGCTATTTGATGGCATGAAGAGAAGAAGTGATAATTATAGATTAGACAAAGCAGAAAGGCTTGATGGAACAGAAGGTGTAGAGATGAACTTTGAAGACAGACTTTCAAGGACATGGAGGGTACTTGAGAGGCTGACAACAAAGGCAGTGAGATGCAAGTATTGAACATGCCAGAGAGATGCCTGGAGGCTGTGTGGATGGAGCCCAGTACATTAGCGACTCATCTTTGTAGAGAATAAGATTAAAGGTACCTTTTACTCATATTTTGGACAGTATAGATGATCCTCAGGGAGCTGTTGTTTCACTCCTTAGAAGAGAGGAGCACAGCAAAGTTTTATAGTGAGGCAGGCAAATGGCAATATACCAAATGAAACACCACAGAGAATAAGGAAAGGGCTGGAGAGAAGATGGAGCTGGGAGAACAATGAGGAAGATATTGCAGATTAGAAGAAATGGGGAGTAGCAGAGAAATTAATGGGAAGGGACCTTGGGAAGAGGCCCTAGACGTCTCCCAAGACTGTCATTTCAGTGGATACGGGGTCATGAAGAGAGAGCTCAGCTTCTCAAAATGGGTGTCTGGGAAGACAGTGGAGCACTGAGGAGAAAGTAGAAAGGGAGGAGGCTCGGGAGAACAGTCACTCCTCAGCTCTGATCCTGAGACACTCACAGATACACCAAGTGGGCGGGCTGGAGTGTGGGAATGAGAATTAAGAGAGGAAGATGGCGAAAGCCCGGGTAGGGGGTGGCTTCCTGAGGAAGAGAGAAGCCAAGGAAGAGCCTCGGGGCTTCTTGGAGGCCAGCCCAAAGGAGCCAGAAGAGACTTAAGGGAAGAGAAGCTGAAGGAACGCAGAAGGGAGGAAGGAACTTTAGAGGGTGGAAGCATCTGGCGTTTTGTTCCGATTTCTGCTGTGAAGTTCACTTTGTTCCTAACCCGGTGGGGTGAATTGGGGATAAAGGAACGCTGGAGCTGGGGTTAAAGGGAACTTGGATGGCTCCTGGATTTCTGAAGTCTAAACATTCGATGAAGGATCAAAGCATAAAAGCAAATCCACCTATTTGAAGCTGGATGTGATACTATTAAATGGGAAAGATCCTTAAATTGCACAAACTCATGATTCAAGGGAGATAAATAAACATGAACAGTGCCCCGTAGCAGCACGAGTCTGTCATTAGAGAACTGTTGAAGATTCTTTATACTTGTATCACTGTCTTCCTGTTGTTCATCGATTTGCTCGAGCGGGCACCAGTAGCATCTCCATATGTCCTGCCATGTGCTAGTGTAGCCCAAGGGCATCTGCTCACTCCAGAAACACAAAGAGCCTCACACCATTCTTCAGGTCATGGGAATGAGGTCTATAATTGTCACTGGCTTTTGGCATATCAATACGACACGGGTAGCTTGCCAGGCTATTTCGAAGCAAAACATGAATTCAAAGACCCTCAGAACTGGCTCCTTTAATAAAAGTTGAGTTGAAGAGCTAAAGCTATCGGATTAGAAAACAGCTTCCGGAGAAATAATCAGACAATTTATAGATAATATAGAGGAAATACGGCCAAGAAACAAAGCAAAGCGCAACCCACCTCTCCATTTAAGATCAGTCGAATTATTTCTGGAAGCCTTCAGAATTTTAAAATTCTGGTTTGATATGTCAGTAGGTAGGATTCAGGTGGCCTGGAAATAATCAGACCTCTCATTGATTGATTAATAAGCGGATCTGCTTTTTCATTTCCCAAACCACTGGCAAGGGAAGGAGCCTGGGCATTTGGAACCGTCTCAGGAGCAACATCTAGTGGCCAAACTGGTGCATTACAGTTTAGAGAAAAACTGGAAGGCTTAGGGGAAGTCTTAGAATTCTAGAGAATTCTACCTCTTAGAATTGAGTTTGCCCCAAATATTGATGTTTTCAACTCTAAAGTTTTTTATTTAGGCACCAATTTACAAAGTTGTTTATCTGGGGCTGGAGTGGTAGCACAGAGAGATAAGGCGTTTGCCTTGCACACGGCCCACCCAGGTTCCATCCCTAGCATCCCATATGTTCCCCTGTGCACTGTCTGGAGTAATTCCTGAGTGCAGAGCCAGGAGTAATCCCTGAGAAAAAAGAAAAAAAAGTTGTCTGTCAGTGGGTTTCAGGCATATGATATTCTCATCTCCAATCCCACCATCTATACACCCTCCCAGCCCAAACCTGACTGCTTGATAAGTACATTTTATAATCTAATTTCTGTAATTTGAGCACTTGGTTTTTAATAATGTGGGGTCCATGAGTTTATCATGTGCAGAAACTCACCTCTCCACCATAGATAAGTCCTAGGCTCCAAACCTGGCTCCATGTTGCCTAGAGACCTCCTTCTTTTGCTTTCCCTTCCAGTTCTCTCATTCCTGTTCCTGTGATCCAGAGTCAATGTTTTGTCCACCCCGACACCTTCCATTTCCTGACATGTTCATCCTATACTACAGTGAGTAAGAACATTCGGTATTCTGACTTATTTCACTTAACACAAAATGTTCCAATTATCTCCAAATTGTAGCAAATTGCATGATTTCATCTTTTTATAGCTAAACTTTAGATTTTAATTGATTTAGCTTTGTATGCTTCTGTTGCATAGAATACTTCACTTTTCCTGTGATCACTTGACACCCCGTTATTCATTCGATTTGCTCGAGTGGGCGCCAGTAACATTTCCATTTGACCCTATCACGTGCCAGTGTAGCCCAATGGCATCTGGTTGCTTCAGAAATGTTCCTGTGATATTGATTTTATTTATCTTTTGGTTGAAAATATTAATGATGGTTTCTCGTGGACTAACACCACACCCATCACCAGTGTACTCAACACCTTCTCCCAAGAAAACCCAGTTCCCCTCCATCTCACCCCCCTCAGCTCAACTGTGTGTCAGTTTCCCCATATGTTGCATTTGAATCTCTGTTGCTACCTCACTGTGTCCCACATATGAGATATCATTTTGCATCTGTCCCTTTCATTAGGAGTGCCTTTTTTCAGCATGATATCCTCTCACTCCACCCATATGGTTACAAATTGCATGACTTTGTTCTTTCTGCAGATACATGGAGCAGAGCTGCTACTGGCTCTCTCTGAGCTCCGCTGATCATGAGGGGTCCGGGAGGGAGAGCAAGTTCTGGCCCTGGCCCACCATCCCAATAGAGCCTCAGAAGAAGTCAGAGGAACCCCTGCACCATGATGGCAGCTGTTTTCAACATCCGGACTCCACAGCTCCTCAGAGCTCCACCCAAAAAGAAAAGCCTATCCCAAGACCACGCCTGAGGCCGGCGCGACAGCGTGGCTTTTTCTGCCGGGGCCGCGTGTGGTCGGGTGGCCCAGACCAGCTCATTAGAGTCCCACCCTATAGAGAAGCTTATTTCAAGTCCATGTATGCTTGAACCAGAGACCAGATACACGGGCAAGGGGGTGGGGCCTTTCCCCATTGCCACTCTGCAACTGTGTGGTTCATCAGTAAATGAATAAACTGAGCGCCTACCTACTACCAAGAGTATTTTACCCACATGGACAGAGCCTGGCAAGCTACCCATGTCATATTCAATATGCCAAATATAGTAACATTGATGGACCTCATTCCCATGACCTGAACAAATGGCTTGAGGCTCTTAGTGTTCCTGTAGGGAGCAGATGCTCTAGGTCTACACTAGCATGCAACAGGGGCAAATTAAGATATTGCAGGTGCCCACTCAAGCAACTGATAGAAGTGATCACTGTCTTCCCGTTCATCATCAATTGGCTGGAGCGGGTACCAGTGACATCTCCATATGTCCTTTCTCATGCTAGTAGAGCCCAAGGGCACCTGCTTGCTCCAGGAACATAAAGAGCCTCAAACCATTCCATCAGGTATCAGATAGAAGTGATACAGTTCTTTTTTAGAGCTGCATAGTACTCCATTGTATATATATATATATATATATATAATACGACTTCTTAGTTCAATCATATGTAGTTTGACATTTGAGTTGTTTCCATATGTTGTGCTATTTTACTAAGCGCAGTGATGAACATAGGTGTACATAAATTCTTTCAAATTAAGGTTTTGTGTTTGGGGAATAGATGCCAAGAAGTGCTATCGCTGGGATATATGGGAGCCCTGTTTTTAAAGACTTCCATATTGCTTTCTATAGAGGCTGAATGAGAAGACATACCGCACAACAGTGGATGCAGCTTCTTTTCTCACCACGACCTTGTGAACACTGGCTATTTCCAATAGTTTTTGATATATGCCATTCTCACGGGCATGAGATGGTATTTCTTTGTTGGGTTGACTGCATTTTCCTAATTATTAATGACAATGAGCACTTTTTCATATGCCTGTTGGCCACCTGTGACAGTGATTTTAATTGTCCTTATGAAGGAACAATTTCACACAGGACATGGGTCTTGGTGGGCTAAGGTCACTGGGCTTCTGTGGAGATGGAGCGGGGGTTCCTCTCCCCCCATCTCTGTCCCTTCTGGGAGGCCTGGTGGACCTCCCACGAACTGTTCCAGGGCTGTCAGCTGTGATCCAGAGACACTGACACACGGGACAGAGCTGCTACTGTCTTTTCCCATGCTCGGCTGATCATGAGGTGTCTAGAAGGGAGGGCAGGTTCTGGCTTTGGCCCGCCATCCCCGTAGAGTCTCAGAATAATCCAGAGGAAACCCCCAAGATAATGGCAGGCATTTTAAATGTCCAGTTTCCACAGCTCATTAGAGCCCCACCCAAGAGAGAAGCCGATTTCAAGCCCAGTACTCAATGGACCTGAAGACCTGTCCTGTTATCTATTACTCTGTCCACTGAGGAGGAGAAAAGGAAGGAGATGAGAATGCGCCTAGCCAGACAGCAGACTGGGCCCCCTGGGATAAATCCAGAGATATGGCAGAGCCTGGCAAGCTACTCGTGTATTCCATATGCCAAAAACAGTAACAATAATGGAACTCATTCCCAATGAATGAAGACGTTACTGGCACCCACTCGAGCAAATCAATGAACAAAGGGAAGACAAGTGATGCAAGTGATGAAGGGACAGACAAGTTCGTGACTGAAAGAACAGATCTGGGAGTTGGGTAGCACTAGGGTGTTTCTGATCCTTGCCTCCTCTAGCACCGAGTTGACAAACAACCTTTCTCACCACAGGTTCTTCCTTTATAAAACTGTGCTATGAGAATTAGAGTGTAAATACAATTCTTAAAACAGTGCTTGACACATGAAAGCACTTTTGTTATTGAGTTATAGTTAGTTGCAGTTATTACTAGAAACACCTCTATGTTTCTCCTCCATCTGCCTCTTCTCTTTATTATTATTATTATTATTATTATTATTATTATTATTATTGAATTGTACCCATGAGAATCTCTATGGGGAGTTTTGTTCTATTGTCATCAGGAAAACTAATCTTTAAACTCTGCTTTACAATTTGTACAGCATTTTCATATATATATATATACTATTTCATGTAATAATAAAAGTTCTAGAATCCAGCGAATATGTAACATCAATTCTTTTGGTCAATATGAAACCTCCCTCTCCCTTGCCCTACAATCAAACACAACCTCTGCTGACAATAACTTACAAGTGCTTCAGAATTGCTCACTAGATTTGTTTTAATGCCAACCCCATTCTCTATTATGTAGAGTACCCAAGCTACCTCCCTTTTGGCTCTTGGCCACTATTCCTGAGGCTTTTCCACCCTCCCAACCACTTTTAATATTGAAACCAGATTCCTTCAGAGGCATTTGTCTGTCACCTCCACCCCCTCACCCCACAGGAGGTTTGAACAGATCCCACTGCCTGCCCGTAGACCAAAACAAACTCAACTAACACCCTTAATGATGCAGATCCTGCTAACTCTGCTAAACCCATCTTCCCTGACCCACACTCTCTGCCTTAGCCACATTCAGCTGTAATTCTCCACACTAAGCATCTCCCCAAAGGCTCTTCTTCCCAGCTAACTTTCCCAGAAGAACTGAGCAGTGCCTGACCCCGTCTCTCAAAGGTATAACTTTCTATCTCTGCCTTTGAGTGAAGGGATTACTGCTGCAAGCTAACTTCCTCATCTCTTAATTCCTTGGGAGTCACAGAAAACATCATACTTGATAGCAGACTGCTTAAAACTAAGTTTTTGTTCAAAGAAAGATCTGTGGTCCTAGGTAGAGAGCTGAATTTTAAATTTGTGATTTATATAAATATTTATTAAAAATGAATAATACAGTTGAAATTAACAAAAAAATGTATGAATTGATAGGATTACTTTTAGCCATTAGACGCTATTTTCTGCACTGGATTCCCACATGGTTTAGTCATCTAGACTAGTGGTCTTTCACCTTTTCCATGCCTATGAAACCAGCATCACCCCATGAAATAACTGGTGGCTGAAAATAACTGACTAGACTCTTGCTTTAAACCTATAGCTTGTGCAATTTAGTAAACATCTCTGCTACAGTGCCTCATCTTTAAGCCACTAGAGTAATGGTGCTGGGCACACAGAATGATGGGGTTCACTGAGTGGATGTATGTAAAGTTCTTTAGATAGCACCCACCCAGCACATAGGAAATGCTCAATAAATGCAACTTTTTCTTTACAGATCATGTTGGCTAGAAAAGAGCTCAGCTCCGAGAGTCTTGATACTGGCAGCTATGGTGGCTGTAATTCAAACACAGGTCTTCAACACCATACCATGCTAACTGGTTCATTCATAAACATGTCTGAAATTGAAGTGAGCTGCTGTTTTTGCTTTTCCTCTTAGTTCTAAAGTCTTATTTGCATTGACAGCTCTCTCTGGAGACTGACTTAGCCCTTACACAAATGCTGGTTGGAAAAATGCTGTGTCTGTTTAAAGCGCTGGAGGCAGGACAGTTAAATGAAGGGAACCCATCTCTGCCTTGTGGCTTTGCAAGCGAACAAGCAAAACTCAGTACTGTTAAGAATGTTTCAGACCACAGTTTCGGGCAACATAACTGGCTTCCCCAGTTTCCAGTACTTTCTGTTCCAACTGGGGAACTGTGTGCTTGTATAAAGACATTACGTTAGAGATGACTCCAGCACAGCAACAGAACAGGAACTGACAGGCGATTGCCACATCTAGGAAAGGCATCTGCAATTTCTTCTGGGACCCATGAGGGATCTTTACTAGAAATTCACGTTGCTATATCTCTTTGGGTCCTGAAAGTTAAAGCCACTTTAAAATTTTTCCTTCCATTCCATTCATGTACTCTTCATTCCTCACTCTCTTGCCAAATTATTCCTCATAGAGGAGAGATTTTTTTTAAAGGCTAGTATTGTCTGCTAGAATTGAAACGCAGGAGCAATAGTCCAGCGGGTAGGGTGTTTGCCTTGCACTCGGCTGGCCCATGCCGCCCGGCCGGTTTGATCCCCGGAATCCCATATGGTCCCCGAGCAGCGCCAGGAGTAAATCCTGAGTGAAGAGCCAGGAGTAACCCCTGAGCACCGCCAGGTGTGACCCAAAAAAAACCCACACACACACACACACACACACACAGAATTGAAATGCTGAGGACTTTAGAGAAAGACTTCCACCTCTTACATAAAGTCATGGTTGTTTTGTACTAGTTGGTGGACTCTGAAGCAGAGCCCATCTTGCAGCTTAACCTAAAGCTTTCTACCTGTCATCCCCCTTCTTTTCCTGGGTTGAACAGGGCAGGAGAAGCAACGAGAGGCACTTCAGCTCCCCAATTTATTCCCATTCTCTCTTGAGGGGCAATATTGGATGAGATAGCTTTGAGAGCATTATTTCCATCTTGCTAAAGATGCCCATGTGAATCTTGATTTTTCCAACATAGTCCTGATAAATAAGTAACAGAAGAATCTGGAAATTAGTCAAGCTCCACTTCTTTTGTCTTGAGAAATATAAACTAAACTGACAAATATCTGAAAGTTTGACTGTGATGTGGAAATATTTTCAAAACAACATTTTGTGTTATGTTCATTCACTCACAGATTTTGATATGTCTTTTTATAGGTATCGTTAATAGGGTGTTGGTCTGATGCCAGTTCTGTTTCCTTAGGAAAGAATGATATTATAAAAGTGTGCTCTTCTTGATTTATTCATTTGCAAGGGGACTTTTAAGTCAGGGAGACTATTCAATGGCTTAGAGCACGTGATTTGCAAGCAGGAGGCTTGGGGCTTGATACTGAGCATCATCTGGTCCCCAGCAGCAACTGGCAAGATGAAGTCAGGTGTAGCCTTCAAACACCACTGGATATAACCCCATCAAAAAGGTAAGTAAATCAGGGCGGAGAGATAGCCCTGCAGGCAGGGCATTTGCCTTGCATGCAGCCGGCCTGTGCCGGCCTGAGTTCAATCCCCGGCATCCCATATGGTTCCCTGAGCACCGCCAGGAATAATTCCTGAGTGCAGAGCCAGGAGTAACCCCTAAGCATCACCAGGTGTGACCCATAAAGCAAAAAAAAAAAAAGTAAGTAAACCAAGAAAAGAAAAAGAAACCTTTTAAAGGTTGAGAAAGATACTTAATGATACTCAATAATTTGCATATATTATTTTTTTATTTTTAAAATGTAGTTTATTTTGTTTTATATTTCTTAGTCGTCAGAACAATAACAGACTCACTCTGAAGAAAATTTGTGTACAGATTTTTATATACAATTTCAGCATTTCCCAGTCCCCGGTGTCCTCTTCTGAATCATCCGTTTAGAACTGTCTTAAGCGTGTAAACTTTTTTTTTTCCTGATTTTTTTTAAATTTTTTATTATACCACCATGAAACATACAATTACAAAGGTGTTCATAATTGGTTCTTGGTAATACAGTATACCAGCACCCATCCCTCCACGACGAATGTACCCCACCCCCTCCCGCCCACCCCCAGGCTGCCTTAATAGCAGGTACCCCAGTTTCCTCTCTTTCTCTCTCTGTCTCTCTCTCTGTCTCTGCATCTCTCTCCCTCTTAGTTTACACATTGTGGCTAGCCCTGCAGATATTTAGAGTTTATCACTTAAGTCTCTTTGTGTATATTCAATGGTGAGTTTTAATCTGCCATTACCATTTCCCACATTTAGTAAAACACTGGTATCTATTTATGTCGTATTAATGAATGCAGTCATTCTATATCTGTCCTTTTCCTTCTGACTAATTTCACTCAGCATGATAGTCTCCATGTCTATCCATTTGCAGGTAAATTTCATAATTTCATCTTTTCTGACAGCCGCATAGTATTCCATAGTGTAGATGAACCACAGTTTCTTTAGCCAGTCCTCTGTTCTCGGGCATTTAGGTTGTTTCCAGATTCTAGCTATAGTGAATAGCGCAGAGATGAATAAAGAAGTACTGATAGTGTTTCTGCTATGTGTTTTTCGGTCTCTCGGGTATATTCCCAGGAGTGCTATTGCTGGATCAAATGGGAGCTCAATATCTAGTTTTCGGAGGAATGCCCATATTGTTTTCCAAAAGGGCTGGACCAGTCGGCACTCCCACCAACAGTGGATGAGAGTCCCTTTTTCCCCACATCCACGCCAGCACCGGTTGTTCTTGCTGTTTTGGATGTGTGCCAGTCTCTGTGGTGTGAGATGGTACCTCATTGTTGTTTTGATTTGCATCTCCCTGATGATTAAAGAGGAAGAACACTTTTTCATATGCCTTTTGGCCATTCGAATTTCTTCTTTTTGGAAGCTTTTGTTCATTTCTTCTCCCCATTTTTTGATGGGGTTGGCTGTTTTTTTCTTGTGGAGTGCTACCAGTGCCTGACATATCCTGGATATTAACCCCTTGTCAGATGGGTATTGGGTGAATATCCTTTCCCACTCTGTGGATTGTCTTTGTATCTTGGTCACCATTTCTTTTGAGGTGCAGAAGCTTTTTAGTTTTATATAATCCCATTTGTTTATCTTTGCTTCCATTTGCTTGGTCAGTGGTGTGTCGTCTTTAAAGATACCTTTCATTTCGATGTTGTAGAGCGTTTATCCTATGTTTTCTTTGATGTACCTTATAGATTCATGTCTGATGTTGAGATCTAGTGTCCATTTTGATCTGACCCAGCACCATTTGTTGAAGAGGCTTTCTTTGCTCCACTTAATATTTTTTGCTCCTTTATCGAAGATTAAGTGGTTGTATATTTGAGAATGTGTTTCAGGATACTCAGTTCTATTTCATTGGTCTACAGGTCTGTCTCTATACCAATACCACACTGTCTTAATTACAACTGCTCTGTAGTAGAGCTTGAGGCTGGGGAAAGTGATACCTCCCATCTTCTTTTTCCCAAGGATTGCTTTAGCTATTCGTGGGGGTTTATTATTCCATACAAATTTCAGGAGTGTTTGTTCAATTTCTTCGAAGAACATCATGGGTATCTTTATAGGGACCGCATTGAATCTGTATAAAGCTCTAGGGAGTATTACTATTTTGATAATATTAATCCTTCCGATCCATGAGCAGGGAATGTGTCTCCATTTCTTCAGTTCTTCTTTTATTTCCTGAACTAACGTTTTGTAGTTTTCTTTGTAGAGATCCTTTACATTCTTTGTCAAACTGATTCCTAGGTATTTGATTTTCTGCGGCGCAATTGTGAATGGGATAGTTTCTTTAATGTCCCTTTCTTCTCTTTCGCTGTTTGCATATAGGAAGGCCATTGACTTTTGGGTATTGATTTTGTACCCTGCTACTGTGCTATAGGAATGTATTATTTTTAGGAGCCTCTTGGTAGAGAGTTTTGGGTTTTCCAGGTATAATATCATGTCATCTGCAAATAGTGATAACTTGGCTTCTTCCCTTCCTATCTGGATGCCCTTAATGTCTTTTTCTTCCCTGATTGCTATGGCAAGTACTTCCAGTACTATATTGAAAAGAAGTGGTGAGAGTGGGCAGCCTTGTTTAGTCCCTGATCTTAAGGGGAAGGCTTTCAGTTTTTCCCCATTGAGAATGATGCTCGCTGTGGGCTTGTAGTAGATGGCCTGGATTATCTTGAGGGAGGTTCCTTCAATCCCCATTTTATGGAGAGCTTTCATCATGAACGGGTGTTGAATCTTGTCAAATGCCTTCTCTTCATCTATTGATATGATCATATGGTTTTTATTTTTCTTTTTGTTGATATGATGTATTGTGTTGACTGACTTGCGGATGTTGAACCATCCTTGCATTCCCGGGATGAATCCCGCTTGGTCATGGTGTATAATCTTTTGATGACTCTTTGGATTCTATTTGCTAGTATTTTGTTGAAGATCTTAGCATCTGTATTCATCAGGGAGATTGGTCTGTAGTTTTCCTTTTTTTTGGCATCTTTGTCTGCTTTGGGTATCAGGGTGATATGTGCCTCGTAAAAGCTATTTGGGAGTGTTTCTGTTTCTTCAATTTGCCAAAAGAGCTTAAAAAGAATTGAGAGTAGGTCCTCTTTAAAGGTTTTGTAGAATTCACTGGTGAATCCATCTGGACCTGGGCTTTTGTGTTTGGGGAGACTTTTGATTACCGATTCTATTTCCTCGATGGAGATAGGTTTGTTGAGGTATTCCAAATCTTCTTGTTGCAGACTTGGGAAGCTATAGGAATTCAGGAATTTGTCCATTTCTTCTAGGTTCTCTTGTTTCGTGGCGTACAGGCTCTCATAGTAATCTCTGATGATCTTTTGAATTTCTGTGTTTTCAGTTGTGATGTCCCCGTTTTCATTTCTGATTCTATTTATTTGGGTTCTCTCTTTTGCTTTTCTTACAAGTCTTGCAAGTGGTTTGTCAATCTTGTTTATTTTTTCAAAGAACCAGCTTTTGGTTTCGTTGATCTTCTGGATTGTTTTTTGACATTCCATCTCATTGATTTCTGCTCTAAGTTTTATTATTTCTTTCTTTCTGCTTGGGTTGGGCTCCTTTTGTTGATCACTCTCTAAGATCTTAAGTTGTGAAGTCAGACTGTTTATGATGGCCTTTTCTTCTTTTCTGATGAATGCCTGAAGAGCTATGAACTTGCCTCTTAACACTGCTTTTGCTGTATCCCACAGGTTCTGGTAATTCGTGTCTTCAGTCTCATTTGTTTCAAGGAATCTTTGGATTTCCTCTTTGATTTCTTTTATGACTTGCTGGTTGTTCAGCAGTGAGCTGTTTAGTTTCCAGGTACTTGGTATTGGTCTCCCGTTTTTGTGTACAATTAACTTCTATTTTCAGTGCCTCATGGTCTGAAAAAATAGTTGGCACAATTTCTATCTTCTTGATTTTATGGAGGTATGATTTATGGCTCAGCATGTGATCTATTTTCGAGTATGTTCCATGTGCACTGGAGAAGAAAGTGTATTCAGCTTTTTGGGGATGAAATGTCCTGTATATGAATACCAGCCCTCTTTCTTCCATCTCTTCTTTTAGGGCCAGTATTTCCTTGGTAAGTTTCAATCTTGTTGATCTATCCAGGGTTGATAGAGCAGTGTTGAAGTCTCCAACTACAATTGTGTTGCTGTCAATGTCTTCTTTGAAGTCTATTAGTAGTTGTTTCAGGTATTTTGCTGGCCCCTCGTTGGGTGCATATATGTTTAATAGCATGATTTCTTCCTGATATATGCATCCCTTGACTATAAGAAGTGACCTTCACTGTCCCTTCTGACCTCTTCAGCCTGAAGTCTATGTTGTCAGATACCAGTATGGCTACTCCAGCCTTTTTGGATGGGTTGTTTGAATGAAGGATTGTTTTCCAGCCTTTTATTTTGAGCTTGTCTTTGCTCCGATTGTTCAGGTGTGTTTCTTGAAGGCAGCAGAATGTCGGATTCAAGTTTTTGATCCATTGTGCCACTCTGTGTCTCTTAATTGGTGCATTTAGACCATTGACATTGAGAGAGATTATTGTCATGGGATTTTGTGCCATCTTTCTGAATAGGTTGGTTGTTCTTTTGGGTTATGTCTCATCTTATAATAGATCTTTCAGTCCTTCTTTTAAGGTTGGTTTTGATTTTACAAAGTTCCTAAGCTGTTGTTTATCCAAGAAATTTTATATCTGTCCTTCAAATCTGAGTGAGAGTTTAGCCGGATAAAGAATTCTTGCTGAGGCATTCATTTCATTAAGTTTTTTTACTATATCCCACCACTGCCTTCGGGCTTGGAGCGTGTCTTCTGAGAAGTTGGCTGAAAGTCGAATGGATGCTCCTTTGTATACAATTTCCTTCTTTGATCTTGCTGCCTGAAGAATTATGTCTCTGTCTATGGCATCCATTACTTTGACTAGGATGTGTCTTGGGGTCTTTCTATTGGGGTCTCTTCTTGCTGGTACGCGTCGGGCTTCTTTGATCTGGATGCCTTCGTCCTTTAACTCGGGGAACTTTTCAGCCAGGATGTTTTTAACTGTTTTAATTTCCTTGGGGTTACTTTCCTGCCCCTCTGGGACTCCGATGATTCTTATGTTGTTCTGCCTGGCTTCATCCCATAGTTCTCTGTTCCGTTGTTGATCCATTTTCTGGTCTTTCTCCATCTTATGTAGATCTGAGTGCTTTCTGCAGCTCATCTTCAGTCTCACTGATTCTCTCTTCTGCTGCTGTCATCCTACTGTTGAAAGCCCCGATTGTGTTTTTCATTTCGTCTACGGAGTTTTTAAGCGATGATATTTCTATTTGCATGGTTCTCATTTCTGCTCTCATTTCCTCCAGTAGTTTATTGACTGCCCTTTCAACTGCTTCGTTTATGTTCTCCTGTATTTTATTGGACATCTGCTCAATTTTTTTCGTTGAGCTCCTTAAACATCCTACCAATTTCTTCTCTAATTTCATTGTCAGAGAGATCATGCACATCTGTATTCTTTTTTGAGTCTTCAGGGTCGATTCCTTCATCTGTTCTTCGAGCTGGGGATCTGCGTTGTTTCCCCATGGTGTTGTGGTGTTCAGGGATAGATTCCTCTGGTGTACTGTTTCTTTTTTCTTGAGGGTATTACCTTCCCTTGGTGTTGAATTTCCTAGTTTTTCTATTAATAAGCAGCCGCGTTAGTGGCGCCCGCCCGGCCAGCCGCACACCCCAGGGAGGTTACCTGAGGTGGAGTCAGGCCGGTGTGAGAGTTCAAAATGACCGTTTACTTCCGGTTCCGCTCGGACTTTTTGGGGTTTGTAGTTCCACCTTCTGCCAAGACCTGGGGCTCTACCACGACCCCAGGGAGCCCGCCCGGCCATCCGTACACCCCAAGGAGGTTACCTGAGGTGGAGTCAGGCCGGTGTGAGAGTTCAAAATCTGCAAATATTATTTAGTTGCATGAAACTTTTGGGAGGGTGAGCCACACCCAATGTGCTCAGGGTCTACTCCTGGTTTTGTGCTCAGGGTTCACTCCTGGTGGAGCTCAGAGACTGTGTGTGGTGTTGGGGATTGAACCAGGGTCAGCTATGTGCAACTAAAGGTCTGTGTGTCTCTCGCTTGTACTCACTTAAATTTAACCTGGGAAGCACTATAAAATTAGAGGGGAAATTTTTACTGCAGGTAAAATGTAAAGAGGGCAAACCAGTATTATCTGGTAGCTGTGATATGGAGCTTTTCCACAAAAGATCTCCATTTTACTAGCGGTAGCCTAACTTGAACTGTGATTTCTAGGGTCTTCCAAGGTCAACATTTCAATAACTATTTTAATCTAACTCAGGAATCACTATAGTTTAATTAGAAATTTGGTGGAATCTTCTGTAAGCCTTTGAATGACCTTGATACTCTCCATGCTATTAACCAATGCAGCCTGCTTTGACCTGTCACAAATTAGGTTCAGGGAGCTGATCGCTGTAGCTCACGTATCCCCTCTTGCTCTCTCCTGCAGAAGTTTAGAAAAATGGAAGAAGAAAGAATTCCTTCCCTGTCCATTGCCAGAGCATCTGAAATGCGGGTTCTGCATGTTCACAGCAATATGATGAGCCCTCTTCCACTTTCAGGTGCTTCTCTCTACCTACCATTCATCTGTTTTCTGCCACATAGTTTGGAATTTACTTTGCAGTTTGATGAATGTACTGAAAACGTTTAGGGGCCAGAGAGTGCAGGAGCTAAGGCCCTTGCCTTGCGTGTTTTCATATCTGGCTTGAGCTCTGTCACCACGTATTTCCCCCACCAACAGGACTGAGCACTACATGCTGATCTAGCAATAAGTCCTATGTTCCTCTGGGGATGGTCCAGTCCCAGCTCCCACCACCCCCTCTCCCCCAAAGTTTCAAAGTTGGTGGAATAAAGTATGGCATATAGTCATGGGATAGGAGCAGGATTTTCACTCTTTTTTTCTGTCCACTGGTGACTTGATGATAGATTGTTTAAAGATTCAAAACAAGTCCAAGTTAAAAATACATAGCCCCATGGGAAGCCAATGTCCATGACCTGTTTGCTTCCGGTCTTGAGTAGAGCTCTGTGTGTGTCCATCTTACTTTCTGTTCTAACTGTCCTTTCTCTGAAAGCATGCAATATTCTGACAATGAGGACTGGCCCTGTTTTTTTTTCCTTCCGCAGTTACAAAGCTGTTCATGACTGGGTTTCAGTCGGACAATGTTCCATCACCTACCAGCGTACATTTCCAAACATCAAGTCCCAGTACCTACAATGTTCCATCACCTACCATCGTACATTTCCAAACATCAAGTCCCAGTACCTACAATGTTCCACTACCTACCAGCATACATTTCCAAACATCAAGTCCCAGTACCTACAATGTTCCATCACCTACCAGCGCACATTTCCAAACATCAAGTCCTAGTACCTACAATGTTCCATCACCTACCAGCGCACAGTTCCAAACATCAAGTCCCAGTACCTACAATGTTCCATCACCTACCAGCGTACAGTTCCAAACATCAAGTCCCAGTACCTACAATGTTCAATCACCTACCAGCGCACATTTGCAAGCACCAAGTCCCAGTACCTACAATGTTCCATCACCTACCAGCACACATTTCCAAGCATCAAGTCCCAGTACCCCATTGGTCACTGCCTCCTCTCCTGTGCAGTCTGCCTCTGTGGCAGCACTTTTCTTCTCTCTCTGTCGCTGTCTCTTTTTCTCTCGCCCTCCTTTTGGGCATTATGGTTTGCAATATAGATACTGAAAAGTTAAACGTCTGTTCCTTTACCTACTTTCAACACAGCTCTTATCCAGATTGATCATTTCCCACTATCACTGTCATAGTGGTCCCTTCTCCGTTGCAACTGCCTTCTCACTCAGCACTTGAGGTGGGCTTCCAACCACGAACCAATCCTCCTGGCCCTTGTTTCTGCTACCGGACCTGTTTATAACTCATCTGTTATTTACAATGTTGGGTTTAGCTCTTAAATCCAGAGCTCAGAAATAACAGGGCACCAGGACTGGTCAGTGTTTGTGGCATGAGCGTCCACATGAATGGGGGGGGTCACCTCAGGACTGAGAGATAACTGCGGGCAGGGTACTGCCCTCCACGTTAGTGGGTAGAAATGCCCACAGAAACACTTCCTTGCTGGTGCCTTTAAAATGCACCCTGCCTCTCTCACAGAAGAATAGTCCCTTTTTTTTCACTTCCTTTCCAATAGCAGAAGAAAGCCTGTGGAATTCCTCCAAGCTGGTGACTTTAGGCAACCACTGATATTTCTATAACATAGGCGGTTAAAACATAATTGTTAAACCACACACACGTGAAGGTGTGGACTCCAGCATGCACTTCTATTTGGTTTCAGAAATGGAATAAACAACTAACACAACCCAGTAGTAATTCTTGAAATAAAGATTAGAGACCGGCAATCATCCAGCCAAACAGAAACATCAGCTGTGCTTAACAAGCCATCAAGTGTGTGGCACCCAGGAGCCCAGCAACAAGTGGCCATTGTATTCAGGTTCCAAAGAACGGACACAGACCTGTGGCTGGAAGATAGCTCGCTAAATGTCACCATGCAAAAGCCACCGCGAGGAGGCTGAGGAGGTGAGCAAGGAGGTGAGTAACCAAACAATCACCATTTATCTTCTCGCCTGTTGCCTCACACAAACCATACATCTAAATGCAAAAAACGCACCAGGTCCTTTGCAAAAAGTCGTAAGGTTCACACTCTATTAACAATTCAGTAGTTTAGGAGATGAAGCCAGATGAAGTACTATGCTGTTTTTTAAATCATATCCTTAACATGTAAACCAAAGTGTGCCTACTTGTGTCTCAGAGACTCCACCTTATGCAAGAGATCCTTGCACAGAGGGGGGAGATCCATGAACCGATCCTCCTGAGTCACAGTCATTCCCCCTCCCTCATGTCATTCAAAGGAGGAAGAATTACTGCTGCGTGAACGAGGTAAGCGTGACACGCAACCAGATGGAGTTTGTACTTACTGCTCGCTTGGAAGGGAAGAGTTTCTTGACATTGCCTTGGGTGACAAGTCATAGTCGCTGTCTGATCGGTAGAGGAAGGACTCTCTGCGTTGACTGTGGCGGGAAAGGTGGCATGTAGCACCAACCCCGAAGAGGAGCCAGCTTGGGTGTCCAGAGGGCTTCGACCAGGGGACGGGCCATTTTCCACATCAAAGCTAGAAGACAAAACAGAAGAATGGTCACTGATATGTGTAAAGAGGGGACATTTGACACACTTTGAGATCTGGGCCCTTTGCACAAAACCTTTCACTTGTAGAACATTCCTACTCTCCCACGAACACTGTGCTGCAGCTGTTTTAGTACCATCTCTGAGAAGGAAATGGACCCTTCACGGTCAGTCTTTCTCCCTGAGGCTAAGGTCAGTGTACCCTGGAGGTCATTGGGACCCTGAGTCACCAGCCCTGACCTTGCAGAGGCAGAAGCAATTTGGACAAATTGAGAATAAAATTCAGCCATAAACTCTATGGGTGCCGGCAGGCACCTCCAGACAGAGCACCTAGCACCCTTCGAGGTGTCAGACTCTGAGCTGTCACTTGAATGTGGCTTCTGCTTAGAAAAAATTTCTGACATAAATTAATATACCCATCTCATTTAATGAGGCTCTTTCAGAAGGGTTGGGAACTAAGGCTTATCCTGCAAACAGCTACTGCAATGTGGCTGACTACAAAATCAACACACAAATCCATTTCTATATGCTGATAATGAACAAGGAGAGAGGGAGAAATAAAAAGTAATCTTATTTGCAACTATGCCTCAAAAATTCAATCCATTGGGAATCATCTTAACAGAAGATGTGAAAGACGTATATAAAATTATAAATCACCACTAAAAGAATAAAAGGGCCAGAGCAGAAGTACAGTGTTTGCCTTGCATCGCAGACCCAGGTTCAGTCCACAGCATCCCCACCCCAAGTGGTCCCCTAGGGACACTAGCAGTGCTCCCTGAGCACAGATCCAGGAGTAAGTCCTGAGCACAGCCAGGTGTGGCACCAATGGCCTCCTCACCCCCCACCCTCCCTGTCAGTGTCAGGACAGAAGTTCTCTTCTACCTCTGAGGCCGTCGGGGCAATGGATGAAAACTCACGAGTCTGGGGCAGTTCCAAAAAGGTTTTTATATAGTACAAAAGCTCTACCACTGCAATCCAATATAATGAAAGAATACTAGCTCTGGTCAGAACTTAGACCATACAAGAGAGCCCAAGTCTCCCACCAAAGAAAGAGGATCTCACCCAAGAGGAGTCCTACCCAAAAGAAGGGGAAGAAAAGAGGAGCAAGTGCCTCAAGTCAATTCCCTTATATACACCAAAGTAATTCTATCTGTTGACAGGGAGGGGCCTGTCAACAAAGATCCCTAAACAGAGTGTACAAGGGTGGTGCCACACCCTATTACAGGTATAAACAAAGGATTACACCAAGGACTAATCCCATCTTCTGAGATTATCTCTTATGTAAAACACTGGAGAGAGAGAGAGAGGGGTGGGAGGGCTACTGTAAAGTAATACATCTTAATTTCATGGGCTTCATGTAATCTAGATGGTATCGACAAGGTTCTTCTTATTTATTATCTGCACCAGGATGATTCTGAGTATCTTGTTCTCTGAATACTGAAAGGGTCACACTCCTTTGCTAGAGAGCAAACTAGTATGATCCTTCCTATAATCTATGTTGAGACATAGCCAGGGTGGTGTAACTGTCCCCTGCTGGGTGCAGTGGGTATAAAGAGGAGCTGTGCTCAATCTAGATAACATAGAAGTCTTAGTAGATGTATAATAAGTCAGAAGTTATTCAGAGTCAAGGTCACTCCTGTAACTGTTTACTTCTATGTAAACCCTCTAGTAGTGTTTACATAGAAGAGAGATCTCATTAGAATGAAACTTGGCTTCAGAACATGTAAGTAGATTAAGCTGTGAGTAGATAAAACAGCAAAGCTCCCAAACTAGCTAAGCCTGTCATCCCCAAAAAAAGAGAAATGAAGAAGACACAACTGGAAACACACCTATTCACAGACTGGAAAAATTAATACTGTCAAAATGAGAATCTGATCAAGAGTATTATATTGATTCAAAGAAGTTCATATAAACTTACCCAGGACATTAAAAATTATACACAAACCAGATGTTATTAAGATTTATAGGAAATAATATACCCCTACAAAATAACCAAAAATCCTGGAAAAGAAGTTGGGAAGCTTCTCCTTGCTCAACTTTAGATCTACTATAAAGCCATGGCAAACAAGACACTGTGGTACTGAAATAAAGAGAGATTCTTAGACCAACAGTACAGAATCGAGAACTTTCAGAGAGATTCTCAGGTAGACGGACATCCAATCTCTGACAAAGAAGTGATGAGTATGAAGTGGAGCAAGGCAAGCTCCTTCAGTAAGCAATGTTGGGGAAAACGCAATCAGTAGCAAAAAAATGAACTTATACTCTTATCAGATAGTGCACAATATCACATGCACAATATCACATCATGCACAGAAGTTTATTCAAAGTGGCTAAAAGACCTTTACATTCGATTTAAATCCACAATTAATCCATAAATTATATTGAGGAAAACATAGGCACAGCCCCTCATGACACTGAATTCAGGGGTGTCTTTAATGTCAAGCAAATGGGAGCAAAGATAAATGGGATTACATCAACTACAAACTATGAAAAGTCTGTACTAAAAACAAAACAATGACCAGCATAAAATTTATATCCTACAGATTTGAATGAAATATTTCTTCACTGCTCATCTAACAAAGTGTTGTCCAATATATCAAAAACTCTTATAAAACTTAGTGGGAAAAAGGCAAACAATCAACCCCATCAAAAAGGGTTGGGAGGAGAAGAATGAAGAGACACTTCCTCAGATCTATGGCATGCACGCAGATGACCAATCGGCATATAAAAATGCTCCTTTGGGGCCACAGTGGACAGGGCATTTGCCTTGCATGCCATTGACCCAGGATTGATCCCGGCATCCCATTTGGTCCCCCAAGTTCCACCAGTAGTAATTACTGAGCAGAAATCCAGGAGTAACCCCAAAGCATTCCTGGGTGTGACCCCAAAAAAAAAGCAAAAGCAAAAAAAGGTTAAAAAATTTTCCTTTAGGGCCGGAGCAATAGCCCAGCGGGTAGGGCGTTTGCCTTGCACGAGGCCGGCCTGTGCCAGCCTGGGTTTGATCCCCGGCGTCCCATATGGTCCCCAGAGCACCGCCAAGAGTAATTCCTGAGTGCAGAGCCAGGAGTAACCCCTGAGCATTGCCGGGAATCAGCCAAAAACCAAAAAAAAAAAAAAATTCCTTTTTTTTTTTTATAAAGTTTTGGGTCACAACTGACTGTGCTCAGGGGTTACTCCTGGTTCTGTGCTCAGGGATAACTCCGGGTGGGACTTGAATAACAAATAGCCAAAGCAACAAAACTTGAGAACTGGTCTACAGAACAGTACCGTGTGTGTGTGTGGGAGGGGGGCTAGGGAGGGCGGGTGCATGGAGGAGCACTCTGGCTGGAGGCTGTGGCGTAGGAATATGTATGCTGAAACACTGAACAAACATTATCAACAGTATTGCAAATCATAGTCCTAAAGTTAAAAAAAAAAGAAAAGAAAGGAAATTAAAAAAAAACCAGGGCAGGAAGAAAGGACTGAATGAGTCCTTGGAGACCATACTCGTGATTTTCTTAGCCATCTCCCAGGCTCCAGGTTTTGGTAAGAAGCAGCAGAAGAGGTCTCGGGTCAAAAGGCCAGGGAAGAGCCATACACGGTCTGTTCTGCATTGAGGCTTCCCAGGCCCTGCGGTAGATCTCTGCTAGGACCTCGCATAGTGCAGACCCTCAGATGCCCTTCCCCTCACTCACACACCCAGGCACCAGCCTGTTGGCATTAAAACTGGGCTTTAAGCAAATAGGCCGCAGCAAGTCAAGCCAAAACAGAAGAGTCCCTTCAGGAGCTCCTGAGCATC
This sequence comes from Cryptotis parvus, assembly GCA_021461705.1. NCBI lineage: Eukaryota > Metazoa > Chordata > Mammalia > Eulipotyphla > Soricidae > Cryptotis > Cryptotis parvus. The sequence goes on along the minus strand of JAJIBD010024738.1, from coordinate 93,706 downwards.
ACGCTAGTTGTTGAGTCGAATAGTGTCGCTTTGTGCAGAAGGTCCACAGGTGCCATCCGGTCTGAGAACCACTAAGTCCGGCTGCTGGCCCTTAACTCTAAGGGCACTGAGGGGACATTCCTAGGTGGAGATGGGCTTCTACAGGCTCAGAGTGGACATGAGCTTTGCATTTATCTCTCTTTTTCCACATGTTTTAGTGTCAGAGTCACACTCAGTGTTCCTCGGGCCTTACTCCTGACTCTGTGCTCAAGAATCGCTCCTTGTGGGGTGAGCTGGGAGAGGGTTGTGTGGGCGGAAACACATGCCGTGCCTGAACGGAACCCAGACTGGCGGAGGGCGACGCCAAGGCCCTGGCCCCGTGCTCTCCTTTCAGTCCCCACGCTTTGAAATTTCAAAAGCGTTAGAGTCATTGTGGGAACTTTAGTCCACAGCTGCTGCTGCCTCTGACCCTCCAGAAGCTGCTAGACTTTGTGGTCGCCAGCAACGAAAGGGGCTGGTTCTGGACCAGCTGGGACCGCTTCAGTCCCATGGCTGGGGGCCATTTCTCTGGTCTGTGCTAAGCGGCACCAGTCATTAAATATCATGAATATCGCTGCTGTGTGCATGGGGCCTCCATCTCAGAAGGGATGCCAAGTGGGTGTGTTCTAGAAACTTCAGAACTCTTTCCATTGAGGGTTTCCACCAGGATTCCCCCTGCCCTCCTGGCTGTTAGTGGGGGCATCTCCAAGACACCCCCTCAAAGGGAATGGGACAAAACCTACAGTCTCCAGCATCAGGAGCTGGGTCCTCAGGTTCTGGCAGGTGAATAGGAAAGAGAACCTACCCTCTACCCCCTGCAACACACACACACACACACACACACACACACACACACACACACACACACACACCCCAAACTTATGCCTGGCTGCTTCTGCTTGGTTTTCTTTCTGCTTCCTGCTGCCTCTGGCCCCAGCAGAACTTTCTGGAATGTTCAAGCAGCCAGGGCGGGATTCTCTGGTGCAGGGAAGAGGTCTTGGGGAGACAAATGGCCTTTCATATCCCTCGGGGCATGGTTTCAAAGCAACCAACACAGATGGAGAACTTTGGAACAAACATGAATCACCAACCAGACACCAGCCCAGTCACAGCCAAATTAGTGAGCAGACATCACAATCCGGCCCACAGCTCCAGGCTGGGAGTGGTGTGGGCAAGGGGAGTCTGAGGACAGACTTCACAAGCAAAAAGGAATCAACCAGGCCAACCTCGTGGCAGCGGGGAGATGCGGCACTGCCAGTGTTAGGAACAAACACACCTAGGACCCCCAGTCGCCCAGCCTTAATCAGTGCGTGCAATTCCCAGCGGCTCTCCCGACATGCGTAAAAATCATTAAAATATATCACATGACAGACTGCAAGGGAAACAGGCCCACCAGTATTAATAGTGTAGGTCTACTCTTCCTAAACATATTAATATATATATTTTTCCCCTCACAGGCTTGGTTTTTGTTTTTAATTTTTTCACAAGTATTTTTCATATCTGGCACATTTTCCATGATTATGGTAGTATCCCTTGCTCCTCGAGGTGTTGCAGGTGTGGCTGCAGTGCCCGGCTGCGTCAGCAGGTGGCAGACAGGAGACAGGCTGTCTACACCCAGGCTCTGCCTGGATGGTGGATGGTCTGACATAGAAAAAGACTGGGCCCTCTGGGATGAACCCAGAGCCATGGCAGAGCCTGGCAAGCTAGCCATGGTGTATTCAATATGCCCAAAACAGTAACAATACTGGACCTCATTCCCAACGAATGGACATATTACTGGCGCCCGCTAGAGCAAATCAATGAACAATGGGAAGACAAGTGAGACAAGTGATGATAGTGTCCACAGGCTATTTCCTAGTTCCTGCAGAAGCGCTACCATCATTTTCATCAGCACTTTTAGTTCCATTGGCCCTCACTGTATGGCTTAAAATAACATTGCCATTGTTACCGCTGAGCTTCCAGCTTTGCGAGTATTTTCACAAAGTCATTCAGAAGTTTCAGGGTGACGAAAAGGATGACCAGCAGGAATTTTCTGATTGTTAGACTAAAAGATCTTTCCATGGGAGGGAATGGCCTGGGCTCAGCATATGGACTATAACTACTACGAGGGGCCCTTTTCCCTAGACTCAGATGCCTTTTCCATCTCTGTCCTGCTCCACACTCTACAATACAAGGCGCACAATGCCTGGTAGTATGAGTCTCTGGAATGTTGGTATGATTCTGTCTGCCTCAACCCACCCCCTTGGATTAAACCATTTGCTTGTCTAGGACCTACATTTTCACAGTTTTCTGTTGCCATATAGTCATGGGCACTCAGCTCCTGCAGGCAGTGTGGTCAGCAGGCAGGTGAGGCTTTAGAACAATGCTACCTGGAACTCCAGTGCTCACACTGCCTCTGGTACGCCACTCACGTTGGCTCCTATCACTGCCCCAGTGAGTTTGCTCTGACACTGCTACCCACTTCCCTTTAGAGACAGGCTCACTCCTCAGAGAGCTCCTGGGCTGTGATAGCGTCACTGCTGCACTGGCCCCTCTCTACTCAGTCCCCCAACAGACTGTAATCACCAAGACGATCCAATACTTCTCCTTTCTGACCCCAGAGCCTTATAGTTACTGACTGGACCCCTGCAATACAACTGGGCTTGATTGTGAACTGTTTTTTCCGAGGTCTTTCTCCCTCTATCTGCTTACCCTTATCGAGACTCCTACGACATGAGTTTTAGCTGTTTCCTTATATAAACTCATAGTGCCCAGAGATATGGCGGAGAACATGCATACATATATGAGGACCTGACTTCAATCCCCAGTACTCGGCAATTCCTTGAAGCCTCAGTACTTAGGAAGTCAATTCCACAGGCCCCCAAGCACTGTCAGACTGAGCACCACCATATATGAGCCCTTGGGCCCCCATGAACTGGTCCCTATTTTAATATAATAAGCCTGTAGATATTGGCTGTTTATCTGATAAAGTCTTAAGCTTTATCATATAGCATATCATAGTTTAAGACTGCTATGCTGATTCGGAACCAAATAAAACTGCACAGGAAAATCGGTGAATGTTGGCTCCGACATCTTTACCCACATGCTCTTGGAAAGGGCAGTTCCCCTTCGCGGACTGTCTGTCAACTTCTCATCTTTATCTTTCCACTAAAGGCAGGAGCACACTCTTAGATCCCTCATCTCTCTTGGTGCTTTCTTGTCCCTGGAATCTGCAGGGAATTTGACTGCTGCCGAGACCCACCAGCAGATGGCAGACTTCAGCTACTGCTTCCCTCTTCTCGACAAGACCAGGTGGGGCTGCTTGCCAGTCTAGCCAGGAGAAATATGACTGAAACTTTATTCATAAACCTCCGGAGAGAGGGGGAAATCAAGAATAAAAGAACAAAACCACAGGTGTACACGAAACCTTTGATTAAATGGAAGAGACATTCTACCTCCAAGAATTCAAGCACAGCCAGGTGGTTCCCAATTGCTTACAATTGTCGCCAGGGTGGTTGCTTTGGGATCCCCAATTGCCCATGTACTCCCCAATGTGGATAACAAAACAGCCAGGAGGCAACATCCCAGGGAGGATTTCATCGCAGAATGAGCGGACTCTTCGTTTTCAACTCAGCCATTCTCAAGACAACTCTCCTTTGGTAGCATCTTAACTAGTCCCTCTGGAAAAGCTGATGTTCACCAGATGTTTAGATTTGGAAGGCTGCAGACGGCGCACCCTGCCTGGTTGTGGATGCTCTGAACAGTTTTGCTTTTCTTTCTTAAAACTCCTTATTAATCAGACAAGGTTATTAACAAGTGTTTATAGGAATTTGCTCTTGCAAAACAAGTTTAATGAAGTTTTTATTTACTAAGATCTTTTTTTAAAATTTTTTATTTTGTTGAATCTCCATGCAATGGGCCATTATTACAAAGCTGTTCATGAACGGGCTTTAATCACAGTGTTCCAGCACCCATCCCTCCACCAGTGCATATTTTCTAACAACAATGTGCCCCGTTTCCCTCACCCCCAACTGCCTCTGTGGCAGGTTCTCTCTCTCTCTCTCTCTCTCTCTCTCTCTCTCTCTCTCTTGCTCTCTCTCCATTTTTTTCAGTCTGGTTTGCAATACAGGTACTAAAAGGTTACCATGTATATCCCTTGATCTACTTCCAATACGCAGTTCTATTCTAGCGTTACTATTTCCAAGTATTATGGTCAAACTGGTCCCTTCTCTACCTTACATACTCTCTGCTTCCCTACATATGGCAGAAGCCAATGACTGACACGTATTCTGGTCCCTGTTTTCCTGGCTTGGATATTAGTCTCGTACTTTCTTTAAAGCCCACAAATGAATGTGGTCATTCTATGTCTGTGCTCCTTTGACTCACTTCACTCAGCATGATACTCTCCAGGTTCATCCACGATAGGAAAATTTCATAACTTCATTTTTCCTAACATCTGCATAGTATTTCATTGTGTAGATGTACCACAGTTTCTTTATACAGTCCTTTGTTCTCAAGCACTCGGGTTGTTTCCAGATTCTGGCCACTGTAAATAGTGCTGCAATGAACAAAGAATTGGAGATGGTGTTTCTACAGTGTGTTTTGAGACCCCAGGGTATATTCTCAGAAGTGGTATTGCTGGGTCAAATGGGAACCTAATTTCTAGTTTTCTCATTCCCACAGCAATGAGAGTCCCTTTCTCCCTGCATCTGTACCAACACTGATTGTTCTGATGCTCTTTCAAATGTCTGCCAGTTTCTGAGGTGTGAGATGACATCTCATTGTTGTTTTGATTTGCATCTCCCTGATGATTAGTGATGAAGAGCACTTTTTCATATGCCTAATGAAAGTTAAATTTTTTATTATGTCACCATGATATATACAATCACAAATATACTCATGATTGGGTTTTAGTTATGCAGTGTTTCAGCACCCATCCCTCCACCAGCGCCCATTTCCCACCACCAATGTCTGCTGCTTCCCCTCCCCCTCCTCCAGCCTGCCTCTATGGCAGGCCCTTTGCCTCCTCTCTCTCTCTCTCTCTCTCTCTCTCTCCTCTCTTCCTTCTCTTACACATTGTGACTTGCAATACACACATTTAGAGATTATCATGTATATCCCTTTACCTACATTCAATGCTCAGTTCTAGGTTGGTATTATCATTTCCGACAATTATTAGCACATTCTCTGCCCCTCAAGGCATTGCAGGTGTGGCTGCAGTGCCCGGCTGTATTGACAGGTGGCAGACAGAAGACAGACAGGCTTATCTAACACCCCTAGGCTCTGCCCCATGAGGTAGATGATTGATGGTATGATATAGAAAAAGACTGGGCCCCCAGGGGATGAACCCAGAGCCATGGTAGAGCATGGCATGCCACCCGTGGTGTATTCAATATGACAAAAACAGTAACAATAATGGACCTCATTCCCAATGAATGGAGACATTACTGGCTCCTGCTCGAGCAAATCGATGAACAATGGAAAGACAAGTGATACAAGTGATACATTGATTAGCACATTGCTCCCTTCTCTGTCTTACCGAACCTCTGACTCTCACACACTTGCAGTAGATTCTACCCACTAACAAGACCTCCTGATGCAAGTTTTACCTGGCCTTGGATATCGGTATCATACTATTTTTTAATATCCTGCAAATGAATGCAGTCATTCTATATCTGTCCTTCTCCCTCTGTCTAATTTCACTCATCATGATCCTCTCCATGTCCATGCATTTATAGACAAATTTCATAACTTTGTTTTCCTAACAGCTGCATAGTATTCCATTATGTAGATGTACCATAGTTTCTTTATCCAGTCACCTATTCTCGGGCACTCTGGTTGTTTCCAGATTTTGGCTATTGTGAATCGTGCTGCTGTGAACAAAGAAGTGTAGATGGTTTTTCTGCTGTGTGTTGTTGGCCTCCCAGGATATATTCCCAGGGGGTAGTGTGGCTAGGTCAAATGGGAGCTCAAATTCTTGTTTTTGGAGAAATGTCCATATTGCTTTCCCAAAAAGGCTATACCAGTCGACATTCTCACCAAAAATAAAAGAAATTTTTAAGTTAGAAAAACCCTGCTTATGGAGGATCTGGAGCAAGCCCTGTGTACTGCTGCATGTGTCCCAAAACTAGCCCTGCCTCTCTCTTCCCAGAAAAACTCTAAAAAAACCCACTCAGTATATCTTCTGCAGTGCGGAAACCATACATCTTCCTGGGTTCTTCTTACCCCATTGCCAAAAGGAGTTGTGGAGGGTCTGAAAAGTGAAAAGTGGACATTTCACCCTGTGGGCATCTGTGCCGGGGTCCCCACTTCCTCTTTTTCATTCCTCTAGACCGTGACATCAGTTTTACTTATTTTGTATACCTGGGACCTGGACCAGAGGAGTCTCACCCCCAGAAGGCACATAAACAATACTTGCTATGTGAACGAAAGTGAGGATCTTACAGTTGATACCTCACCTCTGGAAAAAAGGCATTTCATCTTGGCTCAAAACCTGTGGCAGGTGAAGACCTCAGGAACGCCCATGTGAACTCAATAGGGCCCCCTGTCCCCACACCTACCACACCTTCTCCGCACCCCCTGGATGGCCACCTCCAAAGTTTTGGCTTTTTGAAACCTCTTGCATCTCAAAAGAAGGTTGTGTTTGTGTCTTGAATGAGTGCATGTGTATTAGAATGGTGGTGTGTACACGAGAATATTCTGTGATTCTTTAAAATTCGAACAACAACTATTCCCTTCAATTGCATTCAGAAACTACCATCTTCAAATGCTTAACAAGTATTGATATAAATAAATACCCACTAATTTATGTATTCATCTAGGTAGTAACTATCACCATGAGGCTATCTCATTAGTAGTCCCCAGGGCTGGAGGAGCTATAGCTTTGACCCACCATGGAAGGGACCTGCCTGAATCAATGGCTACAGTGGCACTTGGTCCTAATTTCCAAAGAAGGATGCACAATTCAGCCTCCACACTGTAGGGACCCTTGTCTTATCTGAAAAGCAGCGGGACTTCTCTGGACACAGCCATAGCAAAAAACAAAACCAAAAAGTCAATAGTGTCTGAAGATTTGCTTCCAAAATTGATGGTTTTTCTCCCATAGGAGAGGAAGGAAAACTCTGATGATCAACTCATCCACATTCCAGAATCTTCTTCCCACTGCCTTCCTTTCTTCATGGGGCTTAGTAAATTACAAATTTAGGGTCATAGTCCCCAACTATTGTATCCTAATAAAGGCACAACAGAAGAGGAAGCATAGTAATCATAGTAATGCTGGAGTGCTCCAGAGATCTGGCTTCTAGTTTCTGCTCTACTGGAAAATACTGGAAGTAAAATAGAGACTTTCTGCACCCACACCTTTAGTATTTCCTCACCGTGATGGACACAGAAACGATGGGCAGAATATCCCCGCGAGGCTCAAAAAATCTGGGTTGCCTCACAGATGAGACGTTTTACAGAGATTTGAGAAGGAAGAAATGGCTTCTCATGGTTATTTCAATGTGGTTTTATATTGTTTCTAAGAATTCATTCCTGCAACAAATACTTATTATGCACTCACTAATGAAAAAGGCTTGAGATTACAGCAATGTACAGAAGGGAAGAGTTTTTCTGCGAGGAATGGACACCAAATAAAATAAAAACAGCTTCAGGTAGTATTAAATGTTATAAAGAAAATGAGAGACCAACAAGGCAGAGAAAATTCCAAAGAAGATCATTTCTTTAGCTTGGTGACTCTGCAAGAACCCACTATAGGCACATGGGAAGTCCCTTACTCTACTCCATATCATAACATTCATTTCTCTCAGATGGTGGCATTTGAGTTGAGATCTGATAGAAGTAGCAGTAAAGTTTGTCCTTGGGGTTTTCCAGCCTGCTTTGACATTCCTTTAAACCACAGGACTGGTGAAATAAAATAAAGCTTCAATGTGATATTATTTACTAAGCTACTTAGCTGATTTTCCTCATCTCTTGTTGCCCTTAGCTGAGTGAGTTGGTCTGTTGGACCAGATGATGGACACTGTGCTTCTTAACATTATCTATGATAACTATCTATGATTTATTAATCATCCCTTCATCTGTATTTACCAGACAGGTATCTAGTGTGATAGCAGATTTTCTATCTGTTCCCAAAGGACTGTGTTCCTCAAAGATATAAAACATGTTTAACCACATTGCTAAGATTCTATGTCTCACAAAAGCATGTAATGAATATTTGATGTATGAACAAAGTTCAAATAAATGGCTTTGAATAAAGAATATTTTTCTTTCCCCTTTGATAACTACTCAGACAGCAGATACTTCTCCAACAAGAAAAATTTAGTGCACTGGGAAACCAAGTCAGAACCTCAATCGATCACGGAAAGGATCAGTTTAGTTGCTATTAAACGTCACCTGCAGAAGCGCTGGATATGTTGTATAGTTCACCCAAGGAAAAGTAAATCCGTTTTACTTTGGAGAGGGGTTGTTTCTGGGACACACCAGACAAGCTCAGGGCTTTCTCCCTGGCTCTATGTTCAGGGATCACTCCTGGAAGGATTCAGGGACCATATGTGCTGCCAGGGATAGAATCCTTATATTGGCTGAATGCAAGGCAAGCACTGCTCACTGACCTAGCTCTCTAGTTCAGAATCATAGTTCTTTAAACATACATCTTCATCCCTTGATATTTCTAGAGTTCATATAAAAATGTCATATAAATTCCCTCTGGTAGATGACTTAATTTTGTGGAGGAACTTACTGCTTTATTTTTTTAAAACTGAGTATTTAAAGTTCTTTCATAGAACTAAGTATTTCCCTAAAAAAATGAGCAAACAAAAAGTACAATATAAATACCTAATTTTTCTAATGAGGCGATAAGATGAAGGAGGTGTTTTGAAAGCTTTCTTTCAAATGCTTAGGGGCATATTTTTAAATCTATTTCTTTTATATTGTATTAAAGGGTTTTATTTTCCTATTTACAAAGGATAACATCATATAGCAATCAAAAAATGGGCTCTACCTGATTTATTTTCTGAATCATTCTATTTGACATTTAAAAATTATATATAATATATATTGAATTACCATGAGTTACAGTTACAAAGTTGCTGTAGTCATACAATCAATGTTCCATAATTCTTCCCTTCACCAGGGAATGTCCCACCACCAATGTCTCAATTTATTCCTGCCTCTCTCTCTCTCTTTCTCTCTCTCTCTCCTCCTTTTTGGGCATTACTATTTGCAACCCAGTACAGGTACTGAAAGGTTATTCATCCTATTTGGTCCTTTACCTACTTTCAGCACTTAGTTCTTCCCAAAGAGGTTTATTTTAATGTGATCCTTTTCTAAGTTCACATGGTGTTGGTCCTATGTTGTCTATTTAGTTTACAAGAAAAACAGGACAGATTTTATAAGAAAAAGAGTCAGCAAACAATACTACCTCATAATTATAAGAGCTCAGAGATTTGGGGTGTTTGATTACAGTAAGTCTAGAGGCAAGGATTAAGGCCCAGCGCTTTACCTCCTTCCTCAAACTACACCCTCCCCCCCACCCCCTTATTTTGCCCATTTGGCCAGTGAGTTTGATGCATCTTATGTCAGAGTAATACAATTTTCCTTGTCTTAGATTCCATTTCTTGAGGCATTAAAATCTCCCTTGAGCATAGAACCCTATGAAGTATCTCTAGTTCCATCTCCTCTACTCCTCGGTCCCTTCCTCGGTTCTTCCCTACTTAACAGGAACAACAATCTCTTAAAGTAAAATCCAGATTGTTCCAATGCTCTTAGACTAAAACCCAAACTCCCTGCCCGGGATAATGGCAGGTCCCTGTGTAAACTGGTCCATGCCACCCTTCCAAGCTCACCTTACACTATATACATCCTTCTGTTTAATACAAGATCAAGCCTCGGGCTTTCCTTTCTGTTTCCCAAACATGACAAATCCTTTCCCACCTCAGTGATTCTACACATGTGATTCTCTGGTATATTTCTCAGTGATTCTCTGGTATATTTCTTTGGCTTCCAACAGTTCCTGGCTCATAGGAAACATGGAATAAATATTTGTTGAAGGGACTAATAAATTCTGGTCTCTCTGCTTCTTCTCTATGTATGGCTCCCTTCTCATTCTTCAGACCTTGGATTCAGTCACCAACTAAAAACATTCCTTCTCCTAAACAGGATTTAAGCTGGCGTCCTTTTCTCCTTGCTACCTTTGGAAATACTGGGCTCTATATGTCTCCTTATTTTTGCTTAGAAGTAACTTCCTTTTTTTCATAAACTGTAAGCTCTGTGAGGGCCAGCTGCCATATCTGCATATGTACTACAAGTGTTGGCACGTGTGTCCATTTCTCACACATCATCTGTTCAATGCATTAATGAATCAATCAATGAGCATGTGAGTGTGGTAAGTAATGACAATTGCCTTGATGATAAATAATTCAATTTTCCTGTATTATTTTTATAAAAGAATTTTATTTCTTCATTAAGATGTTTAGTTGATTTCCTGTCAAGAGAAAAACTCCATTTTCAGGAATTTATTTGGTTTTGTTTTGTTTGGGTGATTATTACTCTGGGCTCATTACACATTTCAGAAAATAAGAATAGTTTTCTGATCAAATTTTTCTAGTCATCAATTTCTTGAAGAGCTTTAGTAGTAGCATTGAGGTTAGCATCTAGGGGGTGTTCCTGGCGACACTTGTCACTTGTTTTCTCATTGTTCATTGATTTGCTCTAGCAGGCACCAGTAACATCTCCATTCGTTGGGAATGAGGCCCATTATTGTTACTGTTTTTGGCATATTGAATTCACCACAGGCAGCTTGCCAGTCTCTGCTGTGTCTCTGGGTTCATCCCAGGGGGCCCAGTCTTTTTCTATGTCAGACCATAAACCATCCAGGGCCCATGGGGCAGAGCCCTGGGTGTAGACAAGCCTGTCTCCTGTCTTCCACCTGCCCATGCAGCCAGGCAATGCAGCCACACCTGTGGCCTTTTGGCTAAGATCAAGTGTAGTATTCTGACGTAGGTTTTAGAAATTGCCATTGCTTAATATTTTAAGAAAATTACATTTTATTGTCTTGACAATGAGTGGAGCCCTATTATCTTTTACTGATGGAATTTGGGTAATGGTTGATGGAAGGAGTCTGGGAAGTGGCATTATGTCTCCCATAAATTCCAATAATAATCATAAAATTGGAAATCACTGCCTCCGCCTCCAGTCTGGAGAACATTTAATAGTGTTTATGTCGGCTCACATCTGGCCTCCAAATGTTATCAGTCTTGGATCCTGCACCTGCAGCCAGCCGGCATTTGGGTTTTAGATATGTTCTTCTGAGAGACAGGAGGGATAAGAGCAGAGGAGACCGAGAGGAAGAAGAGGTAGCAGAGATGTCAGAGTGTTTCTTCCTGACTTAGGCGAACTTTTTGTAACATTTAGAGAAACTAAATATTTTTCTCTCACAGATTTCCGATCTTCCTTATGATCCAGACCACATGTTAAGTGTCTGGTAAGCATTCAATCATTTCATTTATATATTGTCTCTATGGAAAAGCTGTTCCCTAAAGTCTATGGATGTGAAAATAGAAGTTCAAGTGCTTAAATCATTTGCTAAGAATCATGTGGCTATTGAATCCTGGTTCTTGGGTTTAAATCCAACTTGACTAGATGCATGAACAAATCAATCAACTCACACCATTTCACTCTTGCTACCACAACTCATGTCCAAGAGTTTATTTGAAGTCAACCCTTCTGTTCCAGTCTTCTTCCCCCTCATGAACCACGCTGCCACAGTGATTTATCATGACTACATAATTTCCACTTTCATATCACAAGCAAAATGTAAATATTTAAATATAAAACAAACCAACCCACAAACAAAATAGTTACATCCAAACCCCTTTTGCCAAATGAAGACAAAATAAATTCATCACCAGCAGATTTGAAGAATAAGAAATACTAAAGAAAATCCTTTAGACAGAAAGTATAATCAGATACAACTCTGGGGCTACATGAAGGATCAATTATTTCTTCTTGATATTACCTTCTCTTTAACAAAAGACTGTTGAAAAGCCAAAAAGGCATCCATGTGTTTGAGGTGTATAAGGCCTATAGAAGGAAGTCATAAGACAGCAAGTCCAAGAGGCAAAGGAGGAAGAAATGGAATTATCTTGTGGAAAGATTCTTATACTATACATAAAATGGTATAACTTTACATAAAGGTAGACTTCGATAAACTACATATTATAACCTCAAATGAATTATAAAAATAAAGAGCTATGCCAGGGGAAATAAAATCAAAGCATAAATGATCCCAAATGGTGCAGAAAAGGTAAAATCGTATCATGAACAGAAGAAACATAGAAAACAAAAATCAACATGATAGGTATGATTATGCTAATAGTATTTTTTACCTGTATATGGCTTTAAGTGTCTAACACCACAAATAAAAGGCAGACATTTCCAAGGCAGTAGAGAAAGCACAATATGATTAAACGATTGCATATAATGTGCTATTTCAACTAAAAAGGCAAACATGAATTAAAGAAAAAATGGGAAATATATACATACCACATACCACATACCATAATTCTATGCCAAAGAAATATAGAATAGCTATATTAATATAAAAGTATATTTCAAAGCACATAATATAATCAAGAATAGACAGTGATGTTTCATAATGTCATTTCTAAGGAGACTATACAAGTCTAACAATTTATGTATTTAATAACAAAATTTCAAAGGATATGAAACAAAGCAAAACAAAAGGAGGGTAGAAACAACCCACAAAAGGCAGTCTGTACCATTGTGAACAAACAGAAACACAATCCCAAGGACCTAAACACTATCAATTTGATGGGTAGTGCCTCCTCACCACAGCTGAGCACACAACCTTTCAAGTGTGCATGGAACATTTACCAAAATAGATAACAATCTACGTCATAAAGCGAGTCTCAACAAGTTTTCCAAAATCCAAGTCATACAAAGTATTCTCTCTGATGGAAGTAGAATGAAATGACAAATCAACAAGAAAGCTGTCTGGTAGAGGTCCCAGACTTTGAAAGCAAACACATTCTAAAAATAATCATGGGCCAAAGAACTCAGAGAGAAATTAGAAAGTGTTTTGAACTAAATGACAGTGAGAACTTCACATAACTAAATCTGAGGAATACAATTGGGATAGCATTTACAGGGAAATATGCAGCATTTGACGTCTTTTAATTATGGATAAAGGGAATGACTGCCACTTATTGTTAAAGAAATCAAAAAAGATTTGATCCTTTCTTAGAGCTAAGTAATATACCACCCTTTCCTCACCCAGTCATTTGTTCTTGAACACTTGGCTGTTACCAGATTTTGGCTATTATTAATACTGAGGCAATGAATTTAAGAGTTCAAATGTCCGTGACATCACTCATATGTAGTTATGAAGAAACATAGTAAAAGGATAACAATATCCCGAGTCAACAGAACCAGAAAACTGCTTTACAGGACCTATTTTAAAAAAAATATTAATTTCTTATCAGATAACTGTGAATCATAAAGTTACAAAGATATTTGTGATTGAGTCTTAGGCATACAATGTGCCAACACTAGTCCGTTCACCAGTGCTCCCTGTCACCCACCCATATTCCCACTTTTCCTACCAACTCGAGCCTGCCTCTGGCAGGTCCTTTCTCCTCCATGATTATTCTAGTGTTCTCTTCCCTAACTTATCCCCTTCTACAGGACTGATCTTACCAAGAAGGACAGATGGCCGCATGGGATGGGAGCTTGACATAACAGTAGGGGAAACAGTCACTGCTGGGGATGTGATGTTGGAATGCTGTATGCAAAGAACCCATACCATGACTAGTATTAAAAATTACAGCGTCTCCAAAAATTATACAAACTAAAAGCTAACCCAAACACAAGAAGTGTCAATATAACCTAAAATAAGCAGAAAGAAACAAGATTCTACAAAAATTTAGTAAGATAGAGAGTGACACAGAGAAAGATGATAGAAATTAACATCAGCAATGAGGGAAAGCCATCAGTGTTACATATTATGAAGAATTATGAGTACAATAAGGCAATATTATGTATAATATTACTATAAAGCTATACTAGATATTACGAAGGCATTAAAGATAAAATAATGGAATATTATCTGTAGCTTTATGCTAATATATTCAATAACTTAGATGAGGCAGTCCCTGAAAAATACAAACTATAAAAGATCCTTCCTGGGGGGGGGAAAAAGAAGAAAGAGAGAACACTAGAGGGCCTATTTCTAGTTTTGAAATTGCATTTTCTAATTAAAAAGCCATTCACAGAGGGCTCGGGAGATAGCTCAGGGGTCATGGATGCAAACTTTGTATGTTAAAGATCCTCAGTTCATTGCCATATGAATCCCAGACCATCTCTGGGAATAGGCCCGTGGGGCTCCGAGTTCTGCCAGGCTGGGGAAGCACTGAATCATTAGGACCAAATGATCTGTTTCAGTTCGCTGAGTACTGCCAGATCTCTGTGCACTGCTTTGGAACAAGAAAGGAAAGGAGGGGCTGGAGCGATAGCCCAGCGGGTAGGGCATTTGCCTTGCAGGCGGCCGGCCTATGCCGGCCTGGGTTCGATCCCGGGATCCCATATGGTCCCCCGAGCACCGCCAGGAGTGATTCCTGAGTGCAGAGCCAGGAGTAACCCCTGAGCATTGCTGGGTGTGACCCAAAAAAAGCAAAAAAAAAAAAAAGGAAAGGAGGGAGTGAGGGAGGAGGGAAGTAAGTAAGGAAGGGGGGGGAGGAAAGAAGGAAGAAGGAAAGAAAGAAGAAAGGAAGAAAGAAGAAAAGAAAGAAACTAATTTCCAGAAAGAAAATTGCAAATCCAGATGGCTTTCCTGATGAATTCTGCCAAATATTTCAAGAAAAAAAATAAAACTGTGCACAATTTTTTTAGATAGGACACCTTCTAATTCATTATATAATATCCACATTTCTCTAAGACCTGAAATCAAAGGAAACACAGAAAAGAAAGCTGCAGATAATAACTTCCCACAAATGCACATTAACACAATAAAGGCAAATTAAATCCAATAGCAAATAGATGATTGAAGTTATAGTTGAAAGACAGAAAACTATGATATTTTTAAAATGCCAATCAATATAATTCACTGTATTAAAGGAATGAAAAAAATCACAGTAGATCTTGAAAATCATTTGACAAAATTCAAAAATTCATTCCCAATAAAAACATCTAGAAAGCTAGATAAGAAGGGGAACTCCTCAATTTGGTAAATGGCATCTATAAAAAATTTGCCCCTAATATCATAAAGAAAAACTGAATCGATTTGTTTTTTTTTAATAGCTCTTCATCCCACAACTTTTAAAAAAATTTTTTTTTATTATACCACCGTGAGACATACAATTACAAAGGCGCACATAATTGGTTCTTGGTAATACAGTACTCCAGCACCCATCCCTCCACCAGTGCCCCATTTCCACCACCAATGTACCCCACCCCTCCCGCCCACCCCCAGGCTGCCTCATAGCAGGTACCCCAGTATCCTCTCTTTCTCAAAACTGAATCAATTTGTACCCAAATTAGAGGGAGGGTCCAGATGTCTTCTCACCAATCCATTCACTATCTACTGCAGGCTTTAATTAGTGCGATAAAGATGAAGATAATAAAACATTTACCTGAAAAGAATAAAGAAAACTATCTCCATTCATAGACTGCAGGGTTGTGTATATGGAATAGTCATTGTGTTTTTTTCTATACTTAAGAGAACGCTGGACATAACCCAACTATAACAGATCATAAAAGCCAAACTATAATATACCTTTTCCATGTATACCACTTGAAAAAACTTTTCTTTTTGTAATTGACTTGTTCAGATTTGCTATTTCTATCTGAATCAGTCTCAGCCCTGTTTTTCTTTATAGGTTTTTATCATGTATAAATAACTAATGCATTTAAGAAGATTATGCCTAAGAGAAAACCGATAAATAATCAGGAGGTTCATAATCTGACTAGAGACACAAAGCTGGACTCCCCATAAGAGCAGACGGTTTACGGATAAAGTTTGAAGGTGTGGTAAGATGATGCCAGGAGCTGCCCTGGCAATGCACGGACTCTGCCTTCACTGTGTTCCAGACACTGTCTGCATCGCTTTCATGAGCCACTGTTCTCCGTTCTGGTGATAACTTTATGTATAATGCATCCAATTTCCCCAAAATGACTTAGCATTGATTTCGCATCTGAGAGTTTTAGAAACGTCACTGTTCCCAAAATAAATGGTATCATGATTCTATTAGCGTTCAAACAAAGTCTTCAGGCTTCACTGTTCTTTGACATTATTTTTAGAAATTAAATCTTCCAGTTGAAACCAAATGCCTAGGAGCAGGTTACCTTTTGCCCTTCGTAAATCTGGTCAGTTCCCTTTGCATTCCC
Organism: Cryptotis parvus; assembly: GCA_021461705.1. NCBI lineage: Eukaryota > Metazoa > Chordata > Mammalia > Eulipotyphla > Soricidae > Cryptotis > Cryptotis parvus. Next base: position 77,308 of record JAJIBD010024738.1, on the reverse strand, counting down.
TCCAAGCAGGCTGGGCCAGTGAGACATGGGAGATGATCTCCCCATCACAGTTGCTGGAACTATCCTTCTCACGGAGGCTAAAACCCTTAAGCCATCATGCTAGGCTTAAACTGCCCAGTGTACTTCTTTCCAAAGAAGCTACAGACATATTTTAAAGTGAAATAGAACAAAGAATGGGTGATCTCACTTAATCTGTGGTGTATGGAACAACAGGACAAGGGAATGCAAGGTACCAAAGAGGATACCTATATTGCCCTTGACCCTAGATTATCTCCTGGGCCTTTGACATATGTGTGGTACAGAGGTGTGGTATATGTAAATATCTACACAATAGAGCCAACAATCCTGTAAGCAGGAGACCCACACCATAACACCCAAGCTTTAAAATTTGCTGTTAAAATAGCTGTTTATGGAAAACAATATGGCCATTCCTCAATAAACTAGAAACTGAGCTTCCATATGACCTAACGATACCACTTCTAGGAATATAATTGAGGACCCCCAAAACACACAGTAAAAGCATCATCTGCTTTTCTATTTTCATTGCAGCACTATTCACAATAGGAAAAATCTGGAAACAACCCGAGTGCCTGAGAACAGATAACTGGCTAAAGAAACTATGATGTATCTACACAATGGAATAGTATGCAGCTACCAGGAAAACTTAAGTCATGAAATTTGCTTATAAATGGATGGACATGGTGAGTGATATGAAGCTGATATTATGATGAGTGAAATGAGTCTGAAAGAGAGGGCAGACATAGAACACTGCTCTTAGGTGTGGGAAATAAAAAACCAAACAAGCATAGTATGAGACTAAAATCCAAGGACAGTAGAAACAAGGGCCAGGAGAACTTGCACAGAGTTAGAAGCTTGCCACTTGGGGGGGGTGCAGTTAGGACAGAGGAGGGACCACTACCACAATAATAGTTAGAAATGATCACTCTGGACAAGAACTGAGTGGTGAAAGTAGGTAAAGGGATATACATAATAACCTTTCAGGATCCAGGTTGCAAACCATAATTCTTAAACAGGGGTTAGAGAGAGAGAAAGAGAGAGAGAAGAAAAGTGCCTGCCATTGGCGGAGGGGTCTTGGAGGGAAACTGGAGTCATTGTTGGTGGGAAGTGTACACTGTTGAATAGGTATTGGGGCATTGTATTACTGCAACCCAATTGTGAACAACATTGTATTCATGTTCATGAACCATGAGTAACTGTATCTCATGGTGATTCGATGGAAACACAAATGGGGGAAAGGTCTAATGGGGGGGGGTAGAGGAAACTGGGGTCTTGGTGGAGAGAAATTGACGCTGCTGACAGGATTGGTACTGGAACATTGAATGCTTGAAACTGTCATGAATAACATTTCCAATTATTATGACCTAATACAAAATAATAAATATAAAAGCAACAGATGCAAAAAATAAAAACTTACTGAGGACAATAGAATGAGCAATGAAGTTCTTACTTTACAGCCAATGTGAATTCCTTTACTCTCAGACACCAATTATACTTGTGACTCATTTTTAAATAAATTTTTGTATTGTACCACCATGTGATCACTTGATCACTTGAATCCCGTTATTCATCTATTTGCTCAAGTGGGCGCCAGGAACATTTCCATTGGACCCTATCACGTGCCAATGTAGCCCAATGGCATCTGGTTGATTCAGGAATATGAAGAGCCTCAAACCGTTCCTTCAGGGTCTTGACAAGGAAGTCTGACCATCTTGTAGGTGGGCGGCCACGTGATCTTTTGACATCCCGTGGGATCCAGTCGGTAATGGCTCTAGTCCAGCGGTCATCTCCAGAACACATTACATGTCCAGCCCATCTGTTTTTCGATGCCTTGGCAAACGAGACAGCGTCCCTGATTCTGGAATAGCGAAGGAGGTCAGAACTCCGATTCCTTCTCTCACTTGAGTGAGGCATGATATTCCAAGCATAGCTCTTTCGATTCCTCTCTGGGAGACCCGAAAGATGTTCATGATTGGGTTTCAGTCATATATTTTTCCAGCACCCATCCCTCTACCAGTGCCCCATTCCTACCACCAATATCCCCAAGTTCCCTCCCCCTTCCTCCAGTCTGCCTCTATAGCAGGCACTATTTCTTTTATTTCTCTCTCTCTCCCTCTCTCTCTTTCTCTCTCTCTTACACATTGTGGCTTGCCCTACAGACATTTAGGGATTATGATGTAAATCTCTTTGTGTATATTCAATGTTCAGTTCTAGTGTGGCATGAACATTTCCCATAGTTAATAGAGCACTAGTATATATTTATATAGCACTAATGAATGCGGTCATTCTATATCTGTCTTTTACCTTCTGACTAATTTCACTCAGCATGATACTCTCCATGTCCATCCATTTGCATGTAAATTTCATGACTTCATCTTTTCTGACAGCTGCATAGTATTCCATTGAGTAGATGTACCACGGTTTCTTTAGCCAGTCTTCTGTTCTTGGACATTTAGGTTGCTTCCAGATACTGGCTATTGTGACTAGTGCTGCGATGAACATGAAGTGCAGATAGTGTTTCTTCTGTGTGTGTTTGGGTCGCCAGGTTATATTCCCAGGAGTGGTATTGCTGGGTCAAATGGGAGCTCAATATCTAGTTTTTGAAGGAATGTCCATATTGTTTTCCAAAAGGGCTGGACCAGTCATCACTCCTACCAACAGTGGGTGATTCTTTTCAATACCAGAAACAATTATTGTCCGTACATTTGAGTACTTGAGGAAATGCATTTCCAATTCTTTATCTTCTTTGTGTTCTACCATATCCCTGTCCTCTGATGGACTCACATTTAAAATGTCTTTCAAAAGGCTGACTAATTTGACAGAGATGTCATCCTGAATATGTCTTCTTAGCTCTGTCAATAATCCCATTTTCTTCTTTTTATCATTTCTCATAACATGGATTTCCTATTTAATACTCAATGGTCCTACCCCACTGGCAAATTACCCAGTTAAACCAAAATATCGGTTTCAATAATCAAAAGGACAGAGAGCTTTTTAATAGATTGTTTCTGATTCATGGATCTGTGACTCATAGATGGATGCACTCTGTTAAGCACTACCATAATAACAGAGCATTACCTGAACAAATATAAACCACATCCTTTATGAAGTCTATCGAGTTTCTTACATGCCCCTTCTCAATTGTATAAATGAGTCATTTAACTTCAATATTCTAAACACTGTTGCTTTTCATTCCCTTTGGATGAGTGACCATTCAACTCAAGACAAGGCACTTCAATACATGAAGCTTTCATACTCATATACTTATTTCACTTGCCATACAGATTTCACTAATTAAGAACTATTTTAACATAATTGAGAAATACCTGAGATTAGCAGTTATTTAACAAAATAAGCAATAATACTAAGTTGGAAAATAAAGTTTGAGAAGAGTAAGTATTCCGTATGATCTGATTTTAGGTTACAGATATTCTGAAGCTTAAACCACGAATCTCATTGATTTCCTGAAAAGACATGGTAGATAAGGACATTTCTTTTAGTAACCCCTTGCACCAAGATTAACATGTCTATCAATATTCAGGACAATTTTCAAACTTTTTAAGAGAAGCGGCACAAAATACAGTATAATTTAACTTTCTTGAGCCCAAACCTAATTCATTATCATTACAGACATAAGAGAGGAGAAAAAGCAGGGGGAGATAAAGGAGAAGGAGAAGAAAGAGAAGAAGAGAAGCAGAATAAAAAAAAAAAAGAAAGTTCACACACAGATTTCAGAGGTTTTGGAAACTATGCTCTATTCTGTTTCTTGTCCTAACTCCAGAGTCAAGGGCAGTGCCTAACACCTAGAATATCATCAATAAAGATTTGTTCTTTTAATATCTTACTTTTAGTTGGGTATAAAATAATAGAATTGTGCTTTTATGGGGCTGGAAAACTGGATGTACGTTTGGCTTAAAGAAATTTTATTTTATTTAATGAAGCCACTTTTTTTGGCCTCCCAAAGCAGCACTGAGAAGGTCCTGGGCCAATCTGGTTATTCTTGGCTAACAGGAACAGACCAATCAATGTTTGGGCCCAGCAATGCAGAGCTGCCCTCTCAGTGCTGGGGTCATCAGAGCCACACCTGATGGTGCTGGGTTAGAAATGCTGGCCAGGGATGCAAACGGGTCCCTGCACATGCGACACCAGTGCTCATGACTCAGAGTTATCACCCTGGTATTTAGTTTTATTTTTTATTGAGATTACTATCTTCAAAAAATATGTTTTGAAAATATCATCTCATGCTTCATCAAAGGCTTATATTTTGAAGTCTGATCTTGTGACTGCATTCTCTATCCTGCATATGACATATCCCTGGATATTTGTCTTTCTCCGACTGGAAATTTTTTTTACAACTGAATAGTGTTTCATTGTGCATATATGCTACATCTTCCTTCCTTCCTTCCTTCCTTCCTTCCTTCCCTCCATCCTTCCTTCCTTCCTTCTCCTTCCTTCCTTCCTTCCTTCCTTCCTTCCTTCCTTCCTTCCTTCCTTCCTTCCTTCCTTCCTTCCTTCCTTCCTTCCTTCCTTCCTCCCTTCCTCCCTTCCTCCCTTCCTCCCTCCCTCCCTCCCTCCCTCCCTCCCTCCCTCCCTCCCTCCCTCCCTCCCTCCCTCCCTCCCTCCCTTCCTTCCTTCCTTCCTTCCTTCTTTCTTTTTCGTTCTTTCGCTGGGGCAGGAGGGTTGGGTCACAACGGTGGTGCTGATGCCTTATTCCTGCATTACTCCTGGTGGGCTCAGGAAACCCTATGGGATCCCGGAGATGGAACCAAGATTGGTCATGTCCAAGATTGGCCTAACATGCTGTACTATTGCTCCGGCACCAACACTGCATTGTCTTCATGACTCATCTACTGTTGGGTACCTATGCCTGCTTCCGTATTTTGACACTGTAAATGGTGCCATCATGAATACATCTTTTTGAATTAGTATTTTGCATTTGTGATATCTAGGAGTATAATTATTGGATCATATGGTAGATCTACTTATTCTAATATTTGGAAAAATCTCCGTACTTTGTTTTACAGAGATAGGGGCAATTTACCTTCCTAGTAAAAGTGATTAAACACATTGATAATGATACACATACACATCACAAGTGTCTCACACATGAACGTGTTTGAACAAACATAAACTGCAGCGCTGGTGTCAATATACTAAGAGTCTCTATTTCTCCATACCCCACCAATCCTTTATGTGTTTGCCCTTTGAAACATGGCATCCTTACAGGTATAAGGTGATCTACTATTGTAATTTTGATTAGCATTTACCTGAGCTAATGGTATCACTGTATCACTGTCTTCCTGTTCATCATCGATTTGCTCGAGCGGGCACCAGTAACATCTCCATATGTCCTGTCTCATACTAGTAGAGCCCAAGGGCATCTGCTTGCTCCAGGAACATAAAGAGCCTCAATTCATTCCAGAATGAGGTCTATAATTGTTACTGGTATTTGGCATATCAAATACAACACGGGTAGCTTGCCAGGCTCTGCCGTGCAGGTAGCATACTCTTGTAGGTATCTCTAAGTCCAGCATTTATTGATGAACCGCGCGGCCGCAAGTGGCCGCGCAAGCTGGGCTGTGATAGGCTGGTGTGCTGGGTGGAGTTCTGATGAGAGAAAAGTCCGGATTTGGAAAATGGAGGCCCTCATGGAGTGGGGGGTTGTCTGGCTTGTTGCGAGGATCTGCTGGGGTGGTGGGCCAGGGCTAGAACCCACCATCCCTCCCAGGTGCCTCGTGAGCGGCTGGTCACAGGGAGAGCCAGTAGCAGCTCTGCCGCATGTCTGTGAGTCTCTGAGCTAATGGTAATGAGCCTTTTTTTCCCAATGCCTGTTGATCATCTGTACCTCTTCTTTGGTTAAATTTCTGTTATCTCTCCTTCCCCCATTTTTAGGGTGTTCTATGTCTATGGCTGAGTTTTGAGAGCTCCCCATTTATTCTAGATAATACCCCTTGGTCCTAGAAATACTTAGTTGGTTAGGTAAAAATATTTCTTAACTTATAATTCCAATATGGGAACACTGGGGAATGGAAGTTGTCACTGGTAGTGGGATTGAAACTGAAGATATTAATTGTCTAAAACTCAACTATCAATAACTTTGAAAAATACATTTCTTTAATAAAAGGAGAGAAAAAATGTATAATCCTTATACCTTGTCACTTTACCTTGAACTACTTTTATAATTCCATAAGATGAAAATGCAAAACCAGAATGGCACTGAATTTCACTATGCAAACGAACAATTTCTTTCCAAGAAGGTGTTTTGTCCTAGGGTTGTGGTGATTATGCCAAAAAGAAAATCATTCCAATAGCTACTATTTCTTGGGGAAACCACAAGAGGCATAAGAACAATGAGTGTACTGCTTCCACCAAGTGGGAACTTATTTCCAGTAAATTTAAATACATGATAAAAATATTGCTTTCAAAGAAAAATAATGAACTGACACTTCTAGTCACCAGGAATCAAAAATAAAACTGAACATTTAAGAATAAACCACGGTCAGTGGTATAATAAAATACTAATAAAAAGAATAAATCACTGTGGATTTATAAGCTAAACAGAGTGTGATTTTAAAGAGTTTCCAGAGCAATTTTTTTTATTTTTTGATGTTCATCAAACCTCCAATATTCCTGATTGCTGGGCCCAAATATTCAGCTTCAGTTTCTAGAACCCAACTATAGATGAATATTGATAGGTATTGCATATAAAAACTTTGCTTCAAAGGCCAGCAGAAGAAATGTTATGGGAGCTGGTGTATCTGTTTCAAAGAGGAAAAGATCTTTAGTTAATTTAGCTAGAATCCACTTGACTAGTATAAAGGAATGCAATTGTCCAGGGACTTTTGTTATAACATGCAAAAGGGAAAAATACTTGGACTCCCATTAAGAATGTCATAGTTCACAGTAAAAGTAGGTGCTGCGTAGAAAAATGGAGGATTGCTGATGTGCTACTCGTTGTACAAAATAAAAAATATAGATCTTGTAGCTTTTGTTGGAGGTAATGGACAAACAGCCTGATTGAAGTGGGCTAAGAGATTTCTTCTTTGTGGCCACACCAAGCATTACTCAGGGTTTACTCATGGTTCTGTATTCAGGGATCACTCTTGGTGGGACTCAGAGGACCGTAGGGGATTTGGAATTGAACCTGGTCATTGGTGTTCATGACAAGTTCTCTACTGCTACATTATCTTTCTAGCGCCTAAAGACAACCTCTTAAGAGTTTCTCTCCGAAGAACCTGAGTGGAAAATTAACCATTGAGACCATTATATACCTTTAAGCTCATTCATGAGTGCGTGAGAGTAGAAGAAATTGAAGCTAAAGATGAAGAAGTAAAGTGGAGGAAGCAAGATGAAATAGAGCACTGTCCATTGCTGTTCTGTGTTCATGAACTGTATCCATAGAAGAGGCAAAAACCTGCTGCATTTTGTGACAGGTGAACATGTCCCTAGCGATTCCATCCATCCACCATCCACCCACCCACCCATTCATCCATTCATCCATCCATCCAGGAAGAGTGAAGTAATTGAACATGGTTTAGGAAATTGGTGGAGAAATGAGCTGGTTTAAACAATTGTTTTGGAGACCAAAGGGGGAGCAGTGGAGAGTGTTAAATCTGTAGTTAAACTGCTTGGGAATGCCGATGGCTCATCTGAGATTTGTGGTCATTTATTTAGAATGAGCCCAATGTACAAACGTAATTCCTTTTTTTTTATTCCAGCATATTCAGCTGCTCTTCTGCTGACTTTGAGCAAGGAAGGGGCTGGTCAAACCCGTTCTGAAATACTGCTGTGATTATGGTGGACAGTTAAGAGCATGTATAAAGGAATAATCTGAACACTAAACCTTTAAAGTGTAAAGAAATGTTATATTCTTTCTCAATCTAAGAAGGAAATGGAAATGGTGTGTATGTGTGGGTGCATGTGCAAAGAACTGAGGGGATGAGATGTGATTGGGACCATAAAATTAAAATAATACTTGAATATAAGCCTCAGCAGTAGGGAATGGAGAGAGATGGGATATTAGACAGTGAGATAATGATCAACAAGTGTATGAAGTTTTGGGGCCAGAGCAATAGCACAGAGGGTAGGGTGTTTGCCTTGCATGCGGCCAACTCAGGTTTGATCCCAAGCATCCCATAAGGTCCCCCAAGCACTGCTAAGAGTAATTCCTGAGCCTAGAGCCAGGAGTAACCCCTGAGGATCACTGGGTGTGACCCGAAAAGCAAAAAAATGAATAAATAAACAAAATTTAAAAAAAGAATATGAAGTTTTGTTATTGAATAGTAAAAGCTCTTGGAAAATCATAGTAACATTGAGGAGGAAAACAGCAAAGTTTATGCTGAAAACAGCAAAGTGATAAGAAGTAATTATGAGATTAGAATATATAAAGGATACACAATGAATGAAGTTTATAAATGATGCCACAATTCATAGTGAAGAGAAAGAATGAATCACATACTGTTATACTATTCTGCAAATTGGAGGAAATAGCCCGACATTAGTGACTCATTGCTCCAGGAAGACCACAGGTTCCAAAAAAAATGCTAGCTCTTGCAAATATAAAGATAATAAATTGGCGCTTAAACAACAGTGAAGACTAAGGATAACATCTCTTCTACCCACAGGTAATTTAATACGTAAAGCACAGAACCAAAGATATTGAGATCTTGGGACTGGAGTAATAGCAGAGCAGCTGACCCTGGTTCAATTCCAGCAGCCTATGCAGGCCTCTTGAGCATTGTCAGGACTGACCCCTGAGTAAAGAGCCAGAAGTAAACCCTGAGCATCTCCAGGTGTCCTTACCCCACCTTCCGCCCCCAATCACACCACCATCACCACACCACCACCACCACCACCAACAACAATAATAACCAAGGACCTTGAGATCCAACCAGAAATTATAAAGTGCATTGAGGAAAATACTCCAATGCAGAATGCTCCAAGATTGGGACCTTAAAGGAATCCACAAATAATCTTCGATAAAGGAGCAAAAGATATTAAATGGAGCAAAGAAAGCCTCTTCAACAAATGGTGCTGGGAAAACTGGGCAGCTACATGTAAAAATATGAACTTAGACCTCCTTCTAATGCCATGCACAAAAGTCGGATCAAAATGGATTATAGATCTCAACACCAGACATGAATCTATAAGGTACATAGAAGAAAACATAGGAAAAATGCTCTACGACATCGAAACTGAAAGCATCTTCAAAAATGAAACACCATTGACCAAGCAAATGGAAGCAAAAATAAACAAATGGGATTATATAAAATTGAAAGGCTTCTGCACCTCAAAAGAAAAGATGACCAAGATAAAAAGACAATCCACAGAGTGGGAAAGAATATTCACCCAATACCCATCTAACAAGGGGTTAATATCCAGGATATATCAGGCACTGGTAGCACTTCACAAGAAAAACCAGTGGGGAGAAGAAATGAACAGAAATTTCCAAAAAAGAAGTTCGAATGGCCAAGAGACATATGAAAAAGTGCTCTTCATCATTAATCACCAGGGAGATGCAAAATCAAAACAACAATGAGACATATGAAAAAGTGCTCTTCATCATTAATCATCAGGGACTATATAAAATTGAAGAGTTTCTGTGTGGCAAAAGAAACATAGGCGAAACTAAAAGACAGTTTACTGAATAGGAAAAAATATTCTCAGTCAACACATCAGATCAAAGAGTTGATATCCAGCACAGATGAAATACTCGCCAAGATCAAGAATCAAAACATTCAAAAATGCATAATAAGAGGGAGAGGAAATAAACAGATACTTCTCAGAGAAAAACAGGTGGATTTTTCTGTTTTTCAAGAAACAAGAGACACATAAAGTAATGCCCTCATCACTTATAATTAGGAAAATTCAAATCAAGATGACAATGAGACATCTCACACCAGGGAGAATGGCCCATGTTTAAAACAGTAGGAACAACTTGTGCTGGCAGGGAAGTGATGAAAAGGAACTCTCACCCACCGCTGGCGTGAATGTCATCTGGTTTAACCCCTCTGGAAAACAGTATGGAATGCTCTCAGTAAGCACAGAAATGAGCTTTCATTTGACCCAGCAACCCTGATGTTGGGCATCTACCTCCAGGAGCTTAAAAAGCATTCATTCAGAAGGGCATATAGACATCATTATTTATTGCTGCATTTAGTACAGTTGCTAAGACGTGGAATCAACCCAGGTGTCCAATGACAGATGAATGGGTTATGAAGACGCTGCATGCACACATAATGAAGTAGCATGCAGCTAGCTGCAAGGAGAGATAAAACATACAATGTACTGCAACCTGGTTAGAACCAGAAGATACCAATGTAGAGTGAAGCAAACTAGAAGGAAGACACAGAAAGATCTCACTTATTTGTGGTATAGAGAATAATTGAATGAGGAAATGTAGCAAAGGGAGATGCCTCTATCACCCTTGACCTCAGAGTTCAGGGAGGAGAGAAGGAATAAGATGAGAAAGGGACGTAATGGGGAAACAGCAGCTGGGGTTTGGGTTATGCTGGTGAGAGCGTGTTATTATAACTATCCAAAGCACCGGCACAAGGACACTGAAAACAGGAGACCTAAGCTGCGTCCACCCCAACTTTGTATCTGCCTGTCAATGTAGGAGGGCAGCTGGGTGGGCGTGGACTGTTATAAGATATAGACGGAGGAAAGTTGACCCTGGAAGGGGCATTGGTGTTGAGATATTACAGACCTAAAACTCAACTATCACTAACTTTGTAAATCATGGTTCTTTAATGAAATGAAACAAAATTTCTAAAAAGAAAGAAAACAACCTGTCTCTTGAGAGTGTTGCCAGGGTAATTCAGTGGCCAGGGAGAGTCATCTGTCCGTTTGAGTAAGGACAAGAAACAGTCAGATAGGAAAGCAGGAAGTGGGCAGAGATCCCATTCCGGAGCTCCAGCCTCAGGGGGCAAGGTCAGAGGAGAGGAGTTCCTATCTGGACAGAGTCTGACTTCTGGGTGCTGATGAATGTCAGCGCAATTCTAGGATGATAACTAAGAATTAGGAATACATGGAAGATGAGAGGAAAGGTAATCATGGGAAGGAAGGTCAGAGGGAGAAAGAGAGAGAAGATTTGCAGACTCAATTTCTTCTAGGATCTTATCTGTGTGAATATGATAGAATCAAGGAGAGATAAAAAGCAAAGAACATAAACAGGTGATTTGCACTTTAGCAGGATTCTGTCATTGCCTTGGAGAATTTATATGATATGCTTAATCCTAAATCCCCTAAACTATAAAATAGTGTATAATACCACATACCTTAGAGCTGCTGCAAAAATGTAGTGGAAAAATGTAGTTTAGCATTTCAAAAAACTTTAAGATGAAAGTACATGTATTTATATTTTGACTGCCAACCGTGTATCTCTCTGACAGTATCCCAAGTCAGCTGACATAATCAGTAATCAGAAGTCCTGAATAAACCACTCCACCAGCTGGTTTTTGAAGCCCAGCAAGAACAGATCACCTTGAAACCGAAACCCAAGTCAGCAGGACAAAAACGATAAGAACCATGGTACTTCCTTTTCATCCTGGTGGAGTGGTGATTTTTAGGTGGTACTTGATGGTCTTTCTGGGCGAGCCCATCATAATCCTCACCTCCCTATCCCTGCTGGGCTACATTATTCCTACCTATTTCCAGACTAACTCTCAGTTTTCAACACAGAAAGAAGCTCCTGATATACTTTCAAAACAGTCCTACTTGTTCAAGCAGTTAAAGGCAACATCTGTTTTAAGAAACCCAAGAACCTGAGTGGATACATTAATATACAGTGTATAAACACTGTTACTGCTCCTACTGCTAGTAACAGCAGTAAAAACAATAAATCTGCTCACCACTTGAGACAGGCATAGCCACATCTTAATTGGAAAAATTAATGAAGATATCAACTTGTGTCATTCCCTGGAGCCCTGGCCACCTTCGCAACTGATTCTCCTTCAAGGGACTATCCATTCCAATCGATGTTTTTCCCCATCCCAGAATGCTCTCGGCAACAATTTTAAGACACCTTTCTAAAGCTCTAAATTTGCCAGATAAGTCACAGTAAACCTAAGTCGATGCCATTAAGAAGTGGTAGCAGAGGGAAAGGCAGTTTAAAGATGGTGAGCAGGGAGGAATAAATCACAGATAAAAAGATAAATTAGCAACCTGAAAGAGCAATGACTCAGAAACGGAGCATCCATTCCAATTTATAATGCAAAGCCTTGGCTGTCATCATCCTTCTTAGGCTGCAAACAGCACAGACTTCTTTGCAATCTCAATAATCAGTTTTGATAACTAATATCCATGTTAAAAGCCCCTGACTTCATGCTGCATTGAGAGAATGCTAATGTGCCGGGCCCCTGAATGTCTCCATTTCATCCCCTGGAACTTATAAAGAGGCAGCTTTGAAACTGTAAAATGTTTTCTTCAGCTCTCATGTAAGGAAGGTGAGGCTAGGAGAAAAGTAACTGAACAAAGAAGTATTGAATATTTATCTAGAACTGAAGTGTTCTGGAGTGGACGGATCAGAGAGCAGTCTTAAAAGATGTGACTTTTCTCTTTTCTAAGAAGACATCCCATCTCGGGAACATCTTGGGCGTTCGGTCCCAGACTCCTCTAGGATTCTAGACATTCCCTGCACTACCCAATTCCTTTACTTAACTTGTCCCTTCACTAGGTAACTTTAAGCGTTCCTTGGTAATTTCCTTCCCAATCTGGATTAAAGTATGTAGGCCCCATTCTGGGCTGCCTTGGATGAGGAAAACAAAAATTTCTGTTAAGGAAGCATGAAAATAATAAGGCTGAAAACGATGATGTATTGGGCATATAATGTTTCAGGAATTGTTTGAACTCTGAAGTTTTCAGTCTTTAGTTTATAACTCTTCTGTAGAATATGGCAAATGGAAGTCCCCTACTTTCTGACTTAATCACTGAGGAAGAAACTCTTCCTCTCGCCATCCTTGTCTTGTCCTCTCTCCCCTCACGGTCATGCAGAATTCTTCCTCATTCTTCCTCAACCAGTCTTCTTGGCAGTGTCTGATCTGAAGACTCCAGTCAACCGGTTGTATTTGGATAACTTGATTTTCATATTGTAATGTCACACAAAGCAACAGCTCTGCAAACATCACTACTAGATCCAGAAATCATTGAAATGCCTTTCTGCATAAATATATGAAGCCAGGCGGGGACTAAGGAAAGATAGTATTGTGCTTTGACCTGGTCTCTATCACCAGAGGCGGAACAGAAAACAAACAGCGCAACTACCAGTAAAACCAACACTTAGGAAAATGTTCTTTGTCCATTTCATTAGACCGGATGGACCAAATTATATGAAACCTCTCATGATAATTTCCACCTCAATGAAACTTCAGGGCATCAATAATTAGTCATAGATTTTTAGTGGCTGCCAACAGAGCTGGATGAGAAACAGGCCACCCTACAAGGTCACATATTACATAGCTACTGGTGCCTTTTACGTCTGCCATCAGACTGCCTTTCCTCTAGACTGAATTCATGGGAATCCACATGAGAAGAATCTTCCAGTGACTTCTCTCTCTTTTTTTTTGATTTTTGGGTCACAGCTGGCAATGCTAAGGGGTTACTCCTGGCTCAGCACTCAGGAATTACTCCTGGCGTTGCTCAGGAGGACCATATTGGATGCCGGGGATTGAACCCAGGCCGGCACAGGCTGGCCGCATGCAAGGCAAACGCCCTACCTGCTGGGCTATCGCTCCGGACCTGCAGTGACTTCTCTTTATACTTGAGGTTATACATAGACGTTCTCTTTTGCAGTGGTAAAGCATGTGATGATGAAGTTCCTCCATAATAATAGCATTTATTCATTAAAACTAAGAAGATATGAATACTGCTGCTATCAGATACTGTTGGCAGAGATGATATAATCAATCAATGCAATGAGAGCACGACTTTTCTATGGGAACAACAAAATTGCACTGGACTACTACAAACTCAGTGAAACATTTTGTGGGGGATGCCTTGGTGTAATAGCTAACAGAGCGTAGGGGTTACTTCTATGTTCAGGGAGCAATCCCAGAGATTTAAGTAAGTCAACTACAAGAAGGCAAGTGGTTCAACTTGGTACAATCTCTCTGGCTCAATGAAATGAATTACTCAAATATGGCCAATATGACACTTACTAATATAAAACAAATCAACTAAAATCAATTCTTTCAAATCATTGGTCTTATTTTTGGCATTAAGTGAAAAAACATATAGGCAGTATCTCGGCTTATCAAAATATTAGAGCCTCTCGATATCTGATCAGAATGCATGAATTATAATGAGAAAAACATTGGTAGGTCCCTTCATGACACTGAATCTGGAGACATCTTCAATGATTTAATACCATTGTCCAAGTAAACATAAGCAAAAGATGAACAAACAGGGTGATATCAAGCTCAGAATAAAAAGAAACACCACAGTCTGGGAGTGAGTATTAGCCCACCACTCATCTGTCGAAGAGTTACTTTACATGGCACTGGTAGAACTTTACAAAAAGGGTCCCTTCAAAAAATAGGGGAAGAGATGAACAGAAATTTCATAGAAGAGATATAGACATCACAAAGATCAAAAACAACCAGTGTTGGCAGAATGTGTGGCAGAAGGAACCCTTATCCATGGAAGGTGGAAATGCCAACCGGTATAGCCCTTTTGGAAAATAATATCAACAACTTGAAAAAGTAGGAATTGATCTCCCATATGATCCAGTAATTTTACTTCTTGGCACTTATCTCAAGGATCCAAAATCACTGTTTATAAAAGACATTGGCACTTTTATGACCGTTGCAGCACTAGTCACCATAGCCCAAATCTGGAAATAGTCCATATGCCCAAGAAAAGATAACTGGAGAAAGAAACTGTGGTTCATATACACAATGGAATAATACTTAGTTATAAGAACAGATGAAACTATGCAATTTGCACCTGCATGGATGGATCTGGTGAGTCTCATACTGAGGGAAGTTGGTCTGAAGAGAGACAGACACAGAATGATCTCCCTCTTATGTGGTACATAAAGTCACGTAGTGAACCAACAAATACTCAAGAGCAACAGAAACAGAACTGGTGGAAGCAATCACTGTGGGAAGGATATTAGGGCAGGATGTGAGGGAGACACTGGACATGGTAAAGAGTAGTTGGCTATTGAGGAGTTGGTGTTGGAACGTTTCTACAAGAAATCCTGCTACTGCTAAATTGCTAATCACAGTGCCCAAGACAAAAATCTTTAAATATTAGAGTTTAAAAATACATATATACATATTTGTGTTTATATATTTCATATATATGAAAATGTTTTATATATATATAAATATTTCATATATCTATAAGAAATATTTTCTCCAAGATCAGAATAATTCTACCAGATAAGAAAGAGGTCCTGTAAAGGTCTTGGAGAGATTAAAATTTGCTAGCCTGCAGGAGGAACAGTGAGCGACAACACTGCCAAGGACAGATGATTTAAATGAGGAATAGAGTTATTTTGGCAAATAGAAAGAAAACCATTAGGGAGAAAAAAGAACCAGCAGTAATCACTCAGCCAGAAGTGTGGCTCGTGAGTCACTTCCCTGCCTCCTCCCTCTGCACTTTCCAGACGGTGGAGAAAGTTATAGAGAGTGACTCCTGGGCCTGTTCCAGAATGGAAGCTGGGGCCACTCCCACCCCCCCACTCATGATGTCAGTAAGCTCCGATCCTAACAACTCTATCCTTGGACTCCATGAGGATTTTGCCTTTCTCAGTGGGTTTGTGATCCCAGCAGACTGAGGAGAATCCTAGCTTCCTCCTCCTCCTTGCCTTAATGGGGTACTGAGGAGCTACTGTTTTGGATGCCTATGGATTCTTGCTGTGTTTCCCATGAAATGCAAACACCATTATCAATGTGCTCAGAAGAGCCATATAGTGATATCACTGTATCACTGTCTTCCCGTTCACCATCGATTTCCTTGAGCGGGGCACTAGTAACATCTCCATAGGTCCTGTCTCATGCTAGTAGAGCCCAAGGGCATCTGCTTGCTCCAGGAATATAAAGAGCCTCAAACCATTCCTTCAGGTCATGGGAATGAGGCCTATAATTGTTACTGGTATTTGGCATATCAAATACGAGACGGGTAGCTTGCCAGGCTCTGCCCGTGCGGGTGGCATACTCTTGTAGTCACCTCTGCTCTCCAGCATTTATTGATGAACCGAGTGAGCCGGTCTGTGATCAGCTCTTCTGCTGGAAGGGAATTCTATAAGAAATTCTATAAGAAACAGGAACCAGTACAGAAAGTAGCAAGCTACAAGGTTAACATGCATAAGTCTGTCACATTCCTATATGCAAATAATGAACTAGAAGAAAAAGATATCCAGAAGGTTACTCCAGTCATAAAAGTGCCCAAGACATCAAGCACCTCGTAATCTATTTAAAAAAAGACGTGAGTGGGGCGTAGACATAATAAAGCCGTCAGGCACTTGCCTTGCATGCAGCCAACCTGAGTTCAATCCCCAGAAATCTGGTGTGTGCGTGTGTGCATGCACGCACACACATGCACGTGTAGTGACAACTATAAGTCACTTAAAAAGGGAGCCACAGCAATAGGACAGCACTTGCCTTGAACATAACTAACCAGGGTTCAATCCCTGGCACCTGCTAAGAGTGATCCCCAAACAGAGGCCGGAGTAAGGCCAAAAAAGCCAAGACCAGGAGTAAGTACACACTGCCAAGTGTGACCCCAAAACGAAAAGAAAAAAAAAAGGATAGAATGTGGCGAAGTAAATGGAAAAATATACCACGTTCATGGGTTGGTAGAATCAATGGCATCAAAATAAACATCCCACCTAAATGATTCTGCAAAAGAGAAGCCATCATCTTCACCCTATACTTTCCAATACTCACAACTAAAATCCACCTATTCTATATGCAAATCAACGTCAGAAGTCCATAAAAGATAGAGAAAGAAAAGAGTCTGGTATCCTGAGATTTAAGGAACACTATGATGGTGAGTGCTATAGATAGTCCTTGTCTTTATTTCTCAGGCTTAATGTTGACTTGTTTGGCAACTCAGGAAAAACAATGGATGTGCACACACACAGAGTCCCAAGAGAAGTCTGATTTATAGGCAAAATAAACACAAAACTATATGTGGTGGTTTATTATCAAGCTGTTGCTCCTTCCTCCATCTTCTCACTTTCCTCAATTTATTCCTCATAAATATAACTGATGCAACATGGTCACCTTAATCTCTTGGCTCTTCAGATTTCAATTTTTAAATAAAGTGATTATAATAATGTGTCTTAAATTGCTGTTAGTCCATTCTTTATTTCCCAATAAAAACTGGGGATTTGGTTAATGGGTGTTGTTCAAGGTCATACAAAGAGTGTGGCAGAGACATGTTCACTAACTTGACATCTGTTCCCAAGTTAATGAACACTCTTTAGCTGACAGTACAGGGGTTAAGGCACTTGCGTTGCCTACAGATGACAAAGGTTTCATCTCAGGTGCCACACATAACTCCTTCAAGCATCTCTGGGGGTTATTGAGCACAGATCCATGAAAAGGTCCCAAGAACCTACAGCTATGGACTCATTCCCACCCCACACTGCCCCCCAAAGAACACATTCCAAAGGAATATAAAGTCGTAATGGATGGGTGAGTGTATGGTTAGAGGAATAGATGAATGGATGGATGTGTTGGTGGATGGATGACAGAGAGAATGTATCAATGTTTGAATCTTTTATTTAATTAAACATTTTATTATATCACCGTGAGATATACAATTACAACGTTGTTCAAGTTTGGAGGTTTCGGTCACATAGTGTTCCAGCACCCGCCCTCCACCAGTGCCCATTTCCCACCACCAATGTCCCCAATTCCCTCCCCTCCCATAGACTGCCTAAATGGCAGGTTTTTATCTCTTTTCTTTCTCCATCTCTCTCCCTTTCTTCTCCTACACATTGTGGGTTGCACTACATACACTTGGAAGCCATCATGTGCATTTTTTTTGCCTGTATTTAATGCTCAGTTCTATGTTGGTATCAGCCCTTTTGACATTTATTCACACATGTTCCCTTCTCTGTCTTACCTAACCTCCTGACTCCCTCACGTTTGCAGTAATTTCCACTTTTGGTAAGACCACCTGATATATTTATGTCATGCAAATAAATGCAGTCATTCTATGTCTCTCTCTTTCCTTCTGTCTAATTTCACTCAATATGATCCTTTACATGTCCATCAATTTATAGGCAAATTTCATAACTTCATTTTTCCTAATAGCTGCATAGTATTCCATTGTGTAGATGTACCACAGTTTCTTTATCCAGTCATCAGTTCTTGGGCTTACTGGTTGTTTCCAGGTTCTAGCTATTGTGAATAGTGCTGCTATGAAAATAAAAGTGCGGATGGTGTTTTCACTGTGTGTTTTTGGCTTCCCAGGGTATATTCCCAGGAGTGGTATGGCTGGGTCAAAAGGGAGCTCAATTTCTAGTCTTTGGAATAATGTCCATATTGTTTTCCAGAAAGTTGTACAAGTCGACATTCCCATCAATGTTAGAATCTTTTGACCATATTTTTTCCAGGCTAAAGGGCAACATTATTACCCATGCTGAAGAGCATCAATCACGCAAAGAAAGGAAATTGGGATGGGTGGCAGAACTTGGATGTGAATCTCAATTCTTCCATTTACTTATTCATGAGAACTTGGGAAAGTTTCACCTCTCTCAGCTTTAGGGTTTTATTCATGGCACAATGGAATTAATAATATATTTCCCTCCCGGGTAGAGGACAGCATCAATGATATATTGTGCAGACAATCCCAGGTGAAGTTTTATTACCAGAAACTTTAGGAGATAATAAATAATAATTCTATATTGAAGTTCAGACCTTCAAAGAAAAATAAACATTTTCACAAAATAGTAAATTAGCAAGATCATAAAGCT
Organism: Cryptotis parvus; assembly: GCA_021461705.1. Lineage (NCBI taxonomy): Eukaryota > Metazoa > Chordata > Mammalia > Eulipotyphla > Soricidae > Cryptotis > Cryptotis parvus. The sequence continues at coordinate 58,359 of JAJIBD010024738.1, read as the reverse complement.
AATACATTTAAGGAACCGAATCATATACATGTCCTAAACACCAGGGTTATTTTTTCTCCATTTCCTCCTGTCCATTCCCATATTTCAATCCATTCTCCATCCCTTAAAGTGATCGGGGGACTGACACCTGAATTCCCTTTACATATGATGTTTGGTTGTATTCAGCAGATTGGAGACGAAAGATAAGACAGAGACAAAGAGAAAGAGCTAAGTATGTTTCTTACCTGGCGTTGCTGGCACAAAATTTCATACAGGGGCAACAAAACCCCCCCCCCACTCACTCTATTTCCTCCTACTTCCAACCTCCTACTTCCCACTGTTGCCAGTCCTTGGACATTTAAATTTCCATGATTTATTTTCCTTCACTGATTAGAGTTTACGAAACAAAACTTCATTAAGATTCCACTCACATTCCTGGTCCTTGTGTTCTCTGCTAAGACAAGGTTTGTTATGTTGTTGGAGTAAACCGTCAGAAAATAGACTTCACCGTCTCATATGACTTTCAAAAGTGGACAATGTTGAATGGATCCCATGGATTAATGTGGGCACCAATGATACATATGGACATGGATCTAGGAAAGGTAAGGTGAGAATTTCACAGACCACTGTGTTCCTCCCCTGGTACACAATGATCTGCCTCAGGTTTCATGTTGAAACAGTTCACTAGGGGCACATGAAACTGATAGACTGCTATATGAAGAAACTGATTTAAATTGTAGGCTTTATTCAATCTCAAAAGCAAGCGAAAAGCTGAAGCTAGAGCAAGAGCCAGGATTCGTCCCCAATTCATCTTCTGCTGCATTAAGTACACAGCCAGGGCTTGGGAACATGCTGTCCAGAGTCACAGTTAAATTCAGGAAGAACTGGGCAAATTAATGATGTGCTAGCTCCAAGACTGACTTTTCCAAACGGTCTTGGGAATAGCTCCCTCCCTGTGGCTGCGATGAGATATTTTAGTAATCCTTTTCCCTTTCTTCCCTTGCACGTCCTGTGCTGACGAGCTGGGTAATGAACATGTCAAATTCTCTTCCTAACTATATAGCTGACTATGTTTTGAGACATTCTCAAGTACGTCTGAAGAAAATAATGGCCAACTTGCATCGCCTCCTCAATAAAATAATAAGCACTTGTTAAAAGTAACACATTGCATCCAAAGACCAATTTGCTAGATGTGCTGGAACTAAACTCATGAAAGTCAGGCAGGAATTTCTGACATTTAGCTAGATGTTCATTATTGAATACTACAGCAACAGTTTATGCAAGTACTGTAACTAGCAAATTGTAAGCTCTGTTTGGGGAAACTGAGGTACTATTTATTCTCCTAATGACTTAATTCAAATACGCTTTTAAAAAGAAATTCCCCTTTACTGGGACCCAGTAATAACTCCCTGAGAGAAACTCACCATTTTGCAAGCACTTGTAGGAGTACAAGCCACACTAATGTAAAAGTCCCAAGTCACATGAAATATCATTATTTCCCCTTTCATGTTATTGCTAGTACTCTCACCTCTACCCTGGCATCTTTGAGCACCAAGACTGTACCCCATGTACCATCTATAACTAATCTGATCTTCACCGACTGTCTGACTCCCTGCCACTGGAGTGCACAGACGTGCTGGTACTAGCACAAAAACTAGCCTCTTCCTGGGCCCGTCTCCCATGGTTTGCAATCTGTTGAGTGAACTCGCAGAGGTCTTTTGTCTGCATGGCTACACACTGTGCTGAGCTTTCCTCTTCCTGGGCTCTGTCTACTTGTCAAAATACCGCATTATCTCTTGCTCAACTTTTCTTACTTGTCACAGCAGGTTCCTGCTGCCTTATACTAACAGTCTAGACTTTCTGCTTTTATCCTCAAGCCACTGCTATTCCTTTTTATTTATTTTATAATATTTATTTTGCTGCCATTACCCCCCTGACAACTCCCTCCCCACCTAATCCAAAAGATTTTCCTTATCTCTGCTTCTGGCCTTCCCACTGGTTCCTCCATTTTAAAGCCTATTTATCATTTTCAGGTTGATTTCATTCATGACATAGAACTCTCCTTGCTAGATAAAATTATTTTGGATCCTGAATCAGTCCGAATGAACTGTGAGTGGGGCAGGACAGACAACACAGTGGGCAGGACACATGCCTTGCATGCAGTCAAGCCAGAATCAATGGCTGGCATCCCACATAGTCTCCCGAGCCCTGCTGGAAGTGATTTCTGAGCGCAGAGTGAGGAGCAACCCCTGAGCATGGCCCCCAAAAAACTAAATTTGAAAAAGAAAAGAGAGAGAGAACAGTAAGTATCACACAGTTGAAGTCATGTCTTTGTTTGGTTCATGGGTTTAGGAATTCTCTGGATCTGAGCTAGTTCTTTGACTTGTGACTCGAGTGAAGAATCCAAAATTCTTTTCTCTACTTCCCTTTCTTCTGCTGCTGGGCAATGTTGTATACACCAGCCTGTGGTGCTGTCCAGGGGTCAGTGACAGTCCTCCCAGCAGGCTGCATACTTCAGTGATGGAGCTCACACCAAGTTTAGCTGCAAAAGTTGCCAGAATTTGAGAGGACACCAACAACACTGCTTATTGTGGGGATGGCGGTGCCAAACGGCAGTGCTTCTGACATTATACTTGGGATGGCCTGGGCACACACTTACACATTCATGTCCCACAAAGCAGGATGCCCTTGGCATATTCCTTGTCCCATGACTAGCCTCTTGCTACTTAAAATATAACACTCAGAAAAAGCAGGCATGTTTCATTAGATCTCACGCTACTGATTGCAAAGCACACATATGGAATATTAAAATTCCTACCTGTCTCACTCCTCACTCTGTCTAATACCTTGCAATGGTAAGTAAGAATTCATTCTCCCCCACCCTCTTCTTCACAACTTCTGTTTATTCCCTGTGCTTCTTAAAAAACAAATCTAAGTCATGGAAAACACTGGGAAAGAAAGTAGAGGTGAATAAACGATGTGGCAACTCCTTGGGTTTTTCTTATTTTTCTAAACAGAAGCTAAAGTACAGCATAGATTTGATCCCAGAGTCCATTTCTTGAGAAATGGTTGCGTTGCTTCTGGGGCTAGGGCACATTTCAGAGAACAGGAGCAAAAGAGTTTATAACTGAATAAAAATGGGATACAGCCTAGCTCTCATTGTACTATGGCCAAGATCACAGTTTGTCTCTTGTCACAAGTGGGTTTATGCTGACATTTTAATTTTTTAATACAGAAAAAAATTATACAGTGGAACATGCATGGCTATCTTAAAGGTCAAAGAAATAAGCAGAAATGGATTGTAGAGAAACATGTTGGGATCAGGATAATCAGTTCACATTTTACTACTGAAAATCATGGAGCAACACAGAAATAATTTGTGTAGATGGACAGAACTAACCGGATCATCATATTTATATTTACAAATGAATTACCCAAGATCAAAGTAAGAAAGAACTGAATGAATGGATGTAGAGATTCTATATATCTCCCTTGAAGTCCAAAGTCACAGCAGGTCTGAATTCTAAGCTGCACTAAATGTGTGGCGGGCGCAATGCAGCAAAAGGAAAGCGATGCAGATGGAAGCCAGCCACATGTGCTTCCAGTCAAACAGGAAAAGGAAAACAGCTTTGACTTTGTAGTTGGGTATTGCTTGTACATATAACTTTCAGACAAAGATCCTGAGAGAACAAAAGCACAAACTATGCTAGGTCAGCTTGAGGTATCTATGAAAACTATTAGTGTTATTGTGATTAGGTAAATTGTTCAAAACCAGAAGTGCCACTAGGAAGGACCCAAACAGTAATTGCTCAGAAAACTAAGCACCCAAGAGTGTACGTATTTGAATCCTCCTGGTATACTTAATAGGTGGCTAGGCTCAAGCTTGATAGATATATACAATTAATATTTTCTAATGAGGGAAACAGGAAAAAATATTTCTCTAGGGGATCGCGATATCACTCAGAGTAGATGAAAGTAAAGCATAGACTTGGTCCTCTTTTGGGACACAGTCATAATTGCTGGTCAAGTCTGTGAAGTATCACCTAATTTAGTTTGAATGAATGAGCTTCCATAAGTTCCTCAGAAATGAGATTTCTTTGAGAGTTTAATTACGTCTAATGTGTGAATGTCTGAAGAATATAAGTTAATTAATTATGTGGTCTCCAGGGATGAAATAAATGGACAAAGCCAATTAAGCAGCCTTATGATAGAACTGTAGAAAAAATTTACATCAGAAAAACAACACTAGCTTGCAGCATCACCAAGATAGACAAACAAAGCTTGCATGACTACTGTGGACTTCAAGAACACATATGCTGCATGTGACATTCCTTCTAGATTTGGGGAGTTGGAGCCTTGAGGATCAGACAGAGCAGGAGCAGACTTTCCAGCTCTGCCTTGCTGTACAGGACACACAGTTGGGCCCTTGGTCCATTTTGTGGAGCTTATCTAATTAGGCTACAAGTGCCAGTGTAGACAGACCAGAAAGCTCCAAAGGGACTATATTACGTCTCGGAACAGTTTCAAGTTGGAGGCTTCCAGGATTTAAATTAATACAACAAATATTTTAGTAAAAGTCTAATATATATCAGAAAATTCTAATATATATATGTGGAAGTCTAATATTTTAGTAAAAGTCTAATATTTTAGTAAAAGTCTATTAGTAAAGGTCTAATATATTAGTAAAAGTCTAATATATACCAGAAGCTTGAGAGACTTTAGTTAGTGAGCAAAGAAGGAATAACATTAAGTAGATTATATTCTAGTGTGAGAAGTTAATGCAAAATAAATATAAATAAGTATATTTTATAGTATTTTAGAAAGCAAATTGACTAAGGATTAGGAGTGCGGAGAATGGGACTGAAGCAAAGCCTGAAGGAAGAAAGAAATTCCTGGATACAGGGAAGTAGGTCTTTTCCGATAGAAGAAATAACGTGAAGAGAGATGCCGGGAGAACATCACAAAAACACAGCATCAGAAAAGTGATGAAGATTTAGATAACTAGAGCTTCGAATCAAGTTAGGATAGAAAGATTCAGGGATGACTGTGCAAAGGTTCAGGCTTAACTGCAAGCAAATTCTGGGATATAAAGGAGAGGAGTTACCTAGTGTGACCACAAATGATTGCAGGCAAGAGCAATTTTCCCAAATGTAGCTAAATTTCATGTTTTGCATTTTCTGCTCTTTTTCTTGATTAAAAGTCTAATGTAAGAACCGATATTTTTTATAGACTGCAGGTGATAGTTGAATGGGAGCAGGAAAAAATATTGGGAATCCAAGACATTGTTTCTTATACCCTACTTTTTTCAGTGGCAGAAGACAAGAGCAGTTTTAGTCAGTACTATACATTTAGAACCTCAACAATTAGATCTGTTCCAAATCAAAGTTTAAATTTCCCCCTGGGATGGAAGGAGCAAGAAAGAGGGACCTGTCAAATACCCACTGTGCTACTCTGGAGACATTGTAAGTTGTGATGAAATCTGAGTCTATGCCTTTTCTCTTGCCAAATACTAACAAATTCTGCAAACCAGGACAAGCCCCATAGCTTTATATGTGTGGGATGCGGACTCTTTCTTTCTAAATCAGGCTAAGTAGCCACTTAGAAAGGCTGCTGAGAGGATTAAAGGAGGCAGTGCATTCATAGCACTTAGTAGAGTTTTATTTTATTATTAATAAACCATTATCATTTGCTCCAACAGAGAGCATTATTATTTAATTGGCTTAGACAGAAGACTGGCTAATTCTTCTGAGGCATGAAAGCAGAATTCTTGAGTGCCGAGGTTAGTAACTAGGAGTCCAGAAGCACTTTCCTTATTGCTTTCATTTGTCCAGTGAATTAGAAACAGAACTCTGATGAAAGCGGGGGATAGGACAGAAGGTATGGATGGTTTGAGGAGAAACGGAGGTTGGGCAGACTCATCCTAAAGTCTAGGTGAGAGCAGAGAGGGGGCACAGTGGGCAAGCCTTTGTGTGATACCTCAGGAGTGATCTCTAAGCATCTTAGTGATTTCTAAGCCAGGAGTGATCCCTCTAAGTACAGATCCAGGAGTGATCCCTGAGCATGACCAGATGTGTCTCCCCAAATAAACAAAACAATAATAAAATATGATTCTAGAAAAGTGGATAGAGAGCATCATTGCCCCAGGAAATGATTCCTTTACATGAGTGGTGGCTTTCAACTGGCTGTCTGAGTCTTAGCAGACATAAACCATGTAACAGCATACTAATGTCACATGGTGTCGGGGAATGTCGCCGGGGTCCCCGACAGTGTCAGGACAGAGGTTGTCTTCTACCTCCGAGGACGCCGGGAGAAAGATGAAAACTCACGAGTCTGGTACAGTTCCAAAAATGGCTTTTAATAGTACAAAAGCTCTTCCACAGCAATCCAATATAATGAACAAACTCTAGCTCTGGTCGAACTTAGACCATACAAGAGCCTAAGACTCCCACCAAAGAGAGAGAGGATGTCACCCGAGCTGAGTCCTACCCAGAAGGAGCGAAAGGTCAAAGAGCAAAAGACCAAAGCCAAAAGCCAAAAGCCACAGGAGCCAAAAGCTGAAGGCTGAGGAACCAAAAGGCAAAAGTGAAGGGGCCTCAAGTCAGCCCCTTACATACACCAAAGTAATCCAATCAGGAGGTTGTCATGCCAACAAAGAACCCTAAACAGAGTGTAGTGCCACACCCTATTGTAGGTATAAACAAAGGTTACACCAAGGACTAATCCCGAGATTATCTCTTATGTAAAACACTGGAGAAGAGAGGGCTGATATAAAGTAATACATCTTAACTTCATGAGCTTCATGTAATCTAGATGGTACCCACAAGGTCCTTCTTATTATTATCTGCACCAGGGTGATTCTGAGTATCTTGTTCTCGTGTACTGAAAGGGTCACTCTCGCCTGCTTAGAGCAAACTAGTATGATCCTTCCTATAGTCTTCCTATAGTCTCAACGTAGCCAGGGTGGTAGTCTCCTGGTAAATTCTAACTGTCCCACGTTGGGTGCAGTGGGTATAAAGAGGAGCTGTGCCCAATCTAGAAAACATAGAAGTCTTAGTAGATGTATAAGTCAGAAGTTATTCAATCAAGGTGACTTCTGTAACTGCCACACCCTCTAGCAGTGTTTACATAGAAGAGAGATCTCATTAGAATGAACATTGGCTTAAATAAGATTAAGATGGGAGTGAGCAAAACAACAAAACTCCCAGATTAGCTAAACATGTCCTCCAACAACATGGGATTCAGTGGATCATGTGACCACATCTACACATCATGAAGGGAATACATAGTCTCCCTTGCCATCAAATCAGGCATGCCCTGCCCTACCATGCATTCTATCATCAGGAGGAAGCACTTCCAGAGACGTAATATCTCAGGAGCTCTCACACCTCTGAAGTATCTACTCCCCGTTTGTTCCTCCACCTCCCAACACATCGATGGTCATGTAGGAAATTTCTTGGAAGTAACCTTGTGGAGGTAACTGGGAAAGGCATGACTAACTCTGGTCTTATGTGGAGGCAAAGACATGGAGAGTCTTGTGACAGCGCCACGTGATCAGAGTACTCGGCTGATTGGTTTTGTGGATATGATCTTCGTTGTGGTCCTCAAAGTTGCTGAGCTTTGTTCAATTTTACTCTTGGAAGAACCTTTCTCTGAAGGTTCTTGAAGCTTCATTAATTCATCTACTTTCTCCCCCCTAGGAATCCAGGGCTGATTTCAGAATCTTGAAACTAAGAAACTTTACTTGTACACCCAGTGATGCCTGCTACTCACATGGAAATGAACAGCAGTGGCACTACAATCAATCAAACGACATATCACAATGCAAATGAGAGTTAATTTTATTGAAAAACTAAATCACTAAGAGCGAAAATGCCTGTTCTACACAGAGTCTGGAATTGGCTGGAGTCCATTTATGTACCGTAAGACTAGGTTTGTATAAAGAATAATTTCATTATCATTCAAGTGCAGAAATCAAGACACTTTTTGTAATAATAAGCATGGAAAACTGGGATGCAAATGTTTATAGCAGCTTGATTAATAATAGCCTATAATCATAAATAACAATATATCTATTTCCAAGAAGAAGTGTGCATGATCAAGTTACAACACAATAATGGAATGGAATACTATTCAGTAATAAAAATTGAACTAGTGATCTAGACAACCATATGCATGAATATCATAACACATTAGGTCAAGCATAAGAAAAAGACACAAAAGAGTAATTTACTTTACAATTCCTTTCATATTGTTCTAGAAATGGCAAAATTAAACTATTAGCTACCATATCAATATTAGTATGAGACCAGGGAACAGGGAGTCAGTAGGACACAAAGCAATATACTGGGTGAAATAAATTATATAAATGTGAGAAGAGTGGAAGTTATAAAGTAAGTTACCTTTTAAAGATCTCATCAAATACCTTACCGTTAAAGGTGTGCATTTTGTTTCATGTAAGTTGTCTTAACAAAGCTGACTCAAAATTTTTTTTGGTTGTTTCAGTCACACCTAGCAATGCTCAAGGGTTACTCCTGGATCTGCACTGAGGAATTTCTACTGGTGATGCTCAGGAATTCCTCCTGTTTGAGGGACCACATAGGATGCCAGGGATTGAACTCAGATTGGCTGCATGCAATGCAAATGCCCTACCCACTGTACAATCACTCCGACCCTGATTAAAATAATTACATACCAACAAGACACACAAGAATAGTAAATAAAAGTTCTTACTTAAGTCATAGGGTATTCTGTTATAGATTTTGGTATCAAATAGCTGATTGAATCAAAGATACTCCAATCACTTAGTACTATTCCCACTTAATACTGAGGATAAAAGGAGAAACCATGGATCTAATTGACACAGTGTGAAAAGCTAAGGTATAATAATCACAATAGACCACTGAATTGGATGTATGGTGCTGAAAGTAACACCATGGATAAGTTTACTTCTGATCAAGGTGCATGTTAGCAAATCTTGACATTACTGTGGGACGAGAAATCATGAGACTGAAATACCACTTTGTATGACAGACACGAAGAGGTCCTAAGCTTATAAGAAGGAAACTAAGATTTCATATTTGGTAGGATACTCAGGTTTCATATTTGACATACTCCATTGATAACAACATAATTCTGACAAAAGGGTCTGAATCTGTGGAGGATTGAACCATGCTCCTTGGAGTCGATATAATCCTGGTCCATCCATTCCATTGACTAGGCAGAACTTTGGGTATGTGCATTCCTTCCCCAGGCTCTGAGTTTTCATCTGTAAATAGGAGTATATATAGACCCCACATCCAAAGGGTTGGTGTGTGAATTAAATGAGATATTCAGGCAAAACATGTAGCATGTTGCTATCAGGTAATTACTAAATAACTATCTTTTCTGCATTTAATTGACCTGTGCTCTATAATCTACTTATCTGTGATATATATAGGATAAGTCCATTTGTATAATATTAGAGTGACTTTTGATAATCAAAGATGAATATTATAGGAAATTCATACCTTTATTGAATGGCTCTTGTTTCGACATGAAGCTTGCTCTGTTAAAGTGCATGTTAGAATCTTTATATTTATAACTACAAAGAAATGAAACTTCCAAAGAGTAAAATCATTTTAGTTTTCTTTTTTAGAAGAATTTTTGGCAATTAACTTAGAGTACAATCCCATTGGAATCTCCAAGGAGATAATCACCTGTTAATACTTAAGTGGGCACCTGTGCCTCTAAGCCTGGTGGATGCCAGCTAGAATTGCTTGCTGAAAGGAAGTGCCACCTAGATGGTCTTATTTGCATATTCATTCAACTTTTACCCCAAATCCTGGCACACAGTCTACACTCAACAGCTCTTAGTGAGGTGAGAAAGTGGGGAGTAAAAGCACAGTAATAATTTGGGTAAGAAACTTCGAGGATTTTTATTCTCTCAGAGAAAATTGGGAGAACATTTAGTAATCACTTATGAGCAATGGCCAAGACAGGAAATATCAGAGACACACATAGAAAGCATGGAATGTGAGTAACACAGACTACTTCATTTATGGAGGAAGTAATTATAATTAGTGGCAAGAAATACCATGTGATTGTGAAAATAAGAGGTTTCCCCTAGGATTTATTTAAAATTAGTCTAAACAACTGAGGCATGCAAAAAGATAAAGAAGTCACATTTTAATACCTAGGAAGCGACACTATTAATTGGCAAAATCAAACATAAAGAGGATAAACAAGCAGTGATCAGATCTCACAGTTCTTTGTGTAATTCTGAATACTTAATTTCAGGATAAAAAAGTACTCAAAGAGTATTTTGTAATTACAAACCAATAAGAAAACCATCCAGGAGGAATAATTATATAATTTCTGCATGGCTTCATTGTTCAGGACTGAGAGAAGGGGAATAAATAGATCCTCTATCATTACAGCTACAGGCAATGACTCACCATTACAACTGGGACCATATCCTAGAATAGTTTTTGTTCCTTTGTGTATCATACAAGAAATTAAGCAGCATATATCTTCCCGCAACTTAAAAAAAAATTAGAAACCCCAAAACCTGATTCTGTTTCTGAGATTCTTATCAGTCACAAGATAAGCAGGGAGTTTATCTTCTTTTATGAAAGCTTATTTTGTTGAAAATATTTTTCTATTGGCTTCAATTGTTGGTGGTTCTTAATTGGTGGGAAATTAATTTTGATACCAGTGACCCATGGTTTCATAAATATTTATGATAGCAAAATGCCATCTGTGTAAATAATTGGGCCTTAGTTTCTAAATTCTTGAGACTAACACTATAAATCACATTAAGAAACACTGCAATTGCTCTAATCCCGAGTGCATTTTAATCAATGAGTATTTTAACCACCTCAACAAATGAAGACACTCAGAGGCTAATAATTGAATAGACATGAAAATAGCACAATTGTAAGTGCTTTTTAAAAAAACCTGTTCTTTTCTAAAAATTATTTCCTTTCATTTATGATAATTAAGATAACTACCACTGTGTTAGCATTTACAGCATCAATATGCAATGTTACTATGCTCAACCACCACCAACATGCCCATGATCCTCTATCCACTGGCCTACTTCATCTATCATCTAGTATTCCTACCCCACTCTTTTCCTCCATGATTTGGTAGTTTCATATTTCAATGCTGAAGGTTTGCCATTGTTCAATACAATCTATTCTGTTCTTTGGTCCCTCTACTTCACAGATGAGTGAGATCATCTGGTTTTTGTTTTTTTCCCCTCTGACGTCTCTCACCTAACTTGATACCCTTTGATTCCATTCACATTGTAGCAAACGGCATGATTTCATCTTTTTTTACAGCTGCATAGTATTCCATTGTGTATGTATATCACAATTTCTTGATCCTTTCATTCATTGTTGAACATTTGGGCTATGTCCATGTGCTGGCTAAGCATAGCAACAGCACAGGTAAAGGACATAGTTGTGCATATACCTTTTCATATTGTTCTTATGTTATGGGTGAATTGGTCTTCCTCCAAAATGCTTATACTCTTTTAACCCTTCATGGACCTCAATATGTGTATGAATTGGTGGATATTTTGTGCAGTAAGTTGTATTTCATAAAAACGGTTCTGTTTGAGACTGGGAGGGAAAATGTAGGATTTCCTTTGAGTATACTCTTTCACCAAAACTGTGTTCAGCCTTGGATCCAAAGAAGATAAGTGAGAAAGCACTAAAATGCAGTAGATTACAGCACTATGACCTAGCCTAAGTGGGGATTTATTCCCCTTCTCTCAGTCCTGCACAATGAAGCCTTGCAGAAATTATATAATTATTCCTCCTGGATGGGTTTTCTTATTGGTTTGTAATTACAAAATACTCTTTGAGTGCTTTTGTATCCTGAAATTAAGTTTGACTTCTATGTCTTTAAGTTTTCCTGCTAATAAATTCAAAGGCAAGTGAAACCAGGTCTTGAACAAGAGGACCTGATAATCTGCCCATGATTATATGGGCTTCCTCTCTGCCTCATGGAGCACTGGAACACTGGCCACCTTAGCACATTCTAGATGCACCTGGAAGGCAGGCGTTAGATCTTAGCTCTGCTAGATTCCCAGCAAGCATATTTATAAACCAAGCAAGTTGCCAGCAAAATGACTAAAGATCATTAAAATCCGCAGTATTCAACTCACAATCTCACTAATTATGATCCTGCCTGAAGGAATTTTTTGAGTTCAGGGATTAAGAACTTTTTTTTTAAGCCAGAGGCTTTTAACATAAATTATGGGATGTTAGGTATATCAACTATAGCCACATCTACCTTCTTCCTGCTTCCTTCACTTTCTTTTTGGGGTTAACAGAACGATCCTAGTTTTTAGTGGGCCATATGGAACTGAAATTCATTACTCCCTAGAGGTTCTGTCTGTGCTCCAGGCTAAAAGTCTCCTGGTGCTGAGCATTCAGGGGCACAGAGTCAGATGCTCTCTGGGAGATTGTCTGAAGTTTCCCGTAATTGGATTTCATTCCTGGAGGGTAACATAATGAGTTTCTCTGAAGGAAACTGGATCGGAAGAAGAAACCAAAAGAGGTTTTTGAGATAAATTTCTCAGGCAGAAGTGTACCTGGAGTACAGGCCACAGTGGAGAACAGCAGATTAGTTCTAGAAAAAGTGTGAACCTGAGCCTTTCTCTGGGCATTGAGACTCCAGCTACCACCCAACTAGTGTCTTAGGCAGATAGATTCCTGTTATGATGTGGCCTCAGCTCTCTTCCTACCTCCTTACTTTGCCCTTGTATACGCCATGTCTAAAAGGCTGGCAGAAAGGATAGGATATACGGCTGGAAATAGCTGAGCAGAATTAGTTTAAGTGCAGAATGATGTCAGAGCATGAAATCAAAAGCACAGGATTTGCAGTCGAGTTGTGAGTTGTGTGACTTTTCTCTTTCCTTTCCCCATGTGCTAAATAGAGAAATTATTAAAAAACACCATGTTTCACAGCTGTTGTGATGATCAAGTGAAATGATATTTATGAAAGTATTTTGTAACCTGAAGCAATTAGAAATGGGTTCAGTAAATAGTTTTCCACTGTGAGTGTCAGATTATGTAAAGGTTCCAACACCGATAGAGCACTTGGCACATGCTACCTATTGTGATACTTTCTCACTGTTATTGGAAAAATAATTATGAGCCTTGCCAAGGATGAGATATTAATAGGAAAACACGAGATTAACATTTTTAATACTTTTTATATAATCATATGATCTTTGTAACATTACAAATGCATAATTGAAGGGATCAACAGAAAGCAATACATCAAAATGGAACCAATAATTGTCTCTGGCTAGAAGAATTACAGGTTTTAAAGGAAGAGCTATTGAAATGTTTACTCAGTTCTCCTATTATTTATTTGTGAATTCTTCCCCACACCATTCCAGTTGGGAACAAAGGAGCACTGAGCCAGAGATGTGTTATGGACCTACGTTGAAACTGTAAGTCTATTTCCAAATAGTTAGGTGTGTGATAGAGAGGAAGTGTGTTAAGTAAATTCTGCATAGCTGAGCTCTACATGTGAAAACTTGGGAGATTTATGGCTAAGGTTTCTTTCACATGGGCTGCAAGACTGGATATATAAAGTGTGAAGAACATAACTGAAGAGCAGAGAGAGGCCGCAGTAAGTCCTGAGTGATCTGTGAAGCTTTTCTATAAGTTTCTATAGGAAACCTCCTTAACAATGTTTGAGAATGAAGTGATACAGAAGATAAGGCACTTTATTTGCATGTGACTGACTGGGGTTCCATCCCTGGTTCCCCATATGGTCCCCAGAGTTCTGCCAGGAGTCATCTCTGCATACAGAACCAGGAATAAACCCTGAGAATTTCTCTGTGTGTGCCATCCATGACAAACAACTCCCTAAAACACACACACACACACACACAACCAAAAAAGCCTACAATGCTTTTTTTTTCCTAGCTGGACTATGGCTTCAGTAATTTAGTAACTACAGGAAATAGCTTTTTCTTTGTATTTTGTTAATCTTTATAAATTTTCCATGGTGGGCACATACAATAATATTATACCTGATAATATGCTTCAGACATTGCTACACATACCATGAATGGATTTAAAGGTAAAATTCTAACATCAGCTCTTTTGCAATCAGTCAGAAGAGTGAATTTTTATATCAGATTTAAGATATTGCTACTGCACTCAGGACTCACTAGAAAGGGAACTGGGATCACAGCACAATGCTAGCCACTTGGTTTGCTTGTAAGTCTCAAGATTCAAATCAACATTAGTGCATTAATAGTGTATTAATGCAAAGCCATGGTCTATTCAATCTCCATGCACATTCTTCTTGCAGTTGAGTGCTTTTGTTGCAGTCATGGACTTGGTCCAAAAAGCTATTTGCAAAAAAATAAAAGGTACTAAAAGCAGTATGATTTTCTTGGCCAGTATTCTGTATTCATCTTCAAGCACAAAAACGTGCCAGCTCAGAAAAACCTGCTCCTTCCTATTCCAGCAAATCAGCAGTAAATTTCGGACAGAATTATACAACACTAGGGTCTTCTTTTTCTGACTCCAATTCAATGCTACACATCCCAAATGTTTCTGGGATAAATTTAAGTCTGTTTGTAAGACTCGTTTTTCTATGCATATCTTATTTGCTTTACTCTTAAATTTTAAACAAATTTACTTTGATCTTAAGAGAGAAAAATAAACTTATAAAATATGACTCTACATCAGATGGGAGATTCTGAAGGAACAAATTCTCTGACTTTCACATACGCTCTTCTCAGCACATAGGAAAAGAATAAAGGCGATTTCTGTTTATGTATATCATATGGTGCAATATCTGCAGAGCAAGTCAAGTCAGTTTTACATGTAAGAAAACACCGTTCTTCAATATTTTTCTAAAAGTTAAGCACCAGGCCTGTGTAAGTGGCTAATGTTTCACCTTTTTCACAGTAGAATAAACTGCTGTGAGCTATACCACATCTATAAGTTGTTTTGAATTTCTGCTTGGTTGAAATCAGCTGATTTTATCATCCATTATGGTGATTTTATTATCCGTTATGGCGCAACTATGGTTCTAGGACATAGTTCTAGATTATTTCCTAGACATAATTAACACAGATCCATTTCTTCTTCTTTTTTACGGGTTGGGGGTCGGGTACATTTGATAGTGCTCAGGGTTTAATTCTGACTCTGATTTCCAGGATTCACACTTGGCAGGTTTGGGAACCATATGAGGTGCCAGGGATCAAACCTGGGTCAGTCACATGTCTAAGGCCAGCGCCCTTACAACTCTCTTTCCATACCGCCATAGAGCCTTTTTAACTGAAAAAGGAAAATAAAGAAAAATAAAATACAATCTTAGCAAGTATATATTTATACCAAACAAGGAGCTCTAATTTCCACATAAGCTGGAGTGTCACAAAAATCTTTCCTCTTTCAGCTGCACAAAAATGAAATTAATAAGCATGATATTACTACTAGGTCAATTGAATAGGTCTAAAGGAATACAACCTGATTTAGGTTCTTTCTCTGAAACTTGATTTAGACATGAATATTCTTTTAATTCTTTTTTTTTTTTTTTTTTACTTCAAAGCAGTGCTTATGGGGCCTGAGAGATCTCCCCACACTTCTTGGCCAGCTCGGAATTGGTTCAATGTTAGAATATCAATAGTTGCTCAGGCCCTTTGATGCCTTGGGCCAGGGGCTACAACGTCACACTGGCAATGCTCAGGAGGCCATCTTGTATAAGGGATCAAACCTGGGTCAGGTGCGTCAAAACATGGCTTGCACTACCTCCCTGATCAGGTGAAAACACGTTATTTGTATGCTTTTGTATTTCTATAGGTTTCGTTTCACTTATTTGCCTGCTTTAATATTTCTATAGGTTTCCATTTCTGTTTTTGTTTCAACTCAAATTCCTACTTGCTACTCTTGTTCTTTCTACTGATCTGTTTGGTGATTGACACAAATCAAAATAGCATTTATTTGGATAAAATAGCATTTATTTTGATTTATTTATGTAAATAATAATAATAATAAAGGCTTTACATAATAAATAAATGTAAGGGCAAAAATACCTTCAGAATGCTCTTTTGCTCACACGGCAGCAATTGATTTACGACAGATACATAGGTCTCAGGTCATCTCATTCTGCAGAAATTCTCCACAACTGAAGTTTTGATAGTTAAACAAAGGAAGTCTCAATCATTCCCTGGTAGGCAGCAACCCATTGGGACAGTGACCAAATCTGAATTTCAGCTCTATGGACCCAATGGCATAGGATGGCCTTGGCTATTGTCTCTTTTTAAAAATGAAGCAATTACGTTTCAGAAGAGAAAGTGACTCGGCCAAGGTTATCTACTGGCCACAGAGCAGTCTCCAGACCTAGAACTCCAGATTCCTCGTCTCAAGCTATTTGGCCTTGGCAGTCTATAATCAGTTTTCACTTTTAAAGGTAGCTATTTTTCATTTTTAATAGAATTTCTGAAAAGATCACATTCTTAGAGGTAATAGCTTAGTGTCAGTATCAAGTGATCAATATTCCTTGAGGAAAGTTATCCAATAAAAAATTTTAAATAAGAGTTTTGACTACTTCTTACAAGCGTGTATTAAATCCATTGAACATGCAAGTTTGGTAAATCATATAAACTTGCCAATTCTTACTAACAATGTAGATAAAGGTGGAGAAGTGAAAGTGGAGGAGAACACAGAGCTGTTCAAAATACAGCTCAACCATCCGAAGTAAAGCATCGTGCTTCCCATTTCACAGGAAAGAAAACTGAGACCTGAGCAATTAAGAGACTGGCAGGAGGGTCCTTTGGAAGGTTGAGCTCTCAGCCTGAAGCAGTCCCAAGCCACTGCCATGTTTTGTGAGTCAAATTTTTATGAATCAAATATAAATAGAGTCCTCTTTGGAAAGACCCAAATATAACTTACAAACACTCCTTATTAACACCCAGACATAAAAATTTCCCCTTACTCCTCTGGGTCTTTGGATCCCCATGGAAGAAGGTCCTAGACTTAAAGGAAAGATGCCATATACACCTTTAGGTGCTTATGTCAATTTGAGATCACACATTTTATTCATTAATTGAAAGGTGTACACAAGATCAGAAAGACCAGGGAAAAACATAAAATTTTCAGAGTAGCTCGGCAGCCTGGGCACCACGGTAAGTTTTGCTGAACTCTGGGAGATCAGACGCCCTGGGTTACCTTGCATTCATTTGCCATTCTCAGATGGGTCATCAGAAAAGACAAAGCACCAAACATCAAATCTAAGTTTCTTGTCACTGACTATTCATTTTAGGAATCACATTTCTAGACAACTTTACGCATGATAGGTGACAAATGGATATGAGAAATGTTCCAAAAAGATGAAGGCAAATCAAATTTGGTTGAAAATTTTTAAAAATATACCACTAATAATAGCTTTTAAAATTTACCAGTAATCTTTCACAATTTGAGGGTTCAATAGCTGGCCTAATATTTTCACATGCTTCATTGCATTTATTTCTCAGTAGCAACCCAAGGTAAAATTAAAACATTCAGTGAGTGTTAATCTATGTCATATTTGGGCTAGGCTCTGAGACACACAAATGAAATAGAAAGGTCTTTGTCCTCAAGGAATTCATAATTTTTATATTTCATCTTATGTATTTAATATAAGATATATACATTTATATGAAAATTTTATATTTCTTTCTTATCATATAAGAAATCTCATAAATGAAGGTATGCTTATCAATTAAACCAGTTATATCCAGAGCTGAAGCATGGTTTTAATTAAAAATACTTTTTTGTTTATAGCAGCACTATTTACAAAAGCCAGAATCTGGAAACAACCAGAGTGTCTGAGAACAGATGACTGGATAAAGAAACTGTGGTACATCTACACAATGGAATACTATGCAGCTGTTAGGAAAAAGAAGTTATGAAGTTTGTCTATAAATGGACATGGAGAGGATAATGCTGAGTGAAATTAGCCAGAAGGAAAAGCACAGATATAGAATGACTGCATTTATTTGAGTGATGTAGATAGATATATAGATAGATAGATAGGTAGGTAGATAGATAGATAGATAGATAGACAGACAGACAGACAGACAGACAGACAGACAGACAGACAGACAGACAGACAGACAGACAGACAGACAGACAGACAGACAGACAGACAGACAGATAGATAGATAGATAGATAGATAGATAGATAGATATAGATATAGATATAGATATAGATATATGTATATATCAACAAGACCTCCTGATCCTTGTTTTGCCTGGCCTTGGATATTGGTGTCTAATCACTTGATCACTTGAATCCCGTTATTCATCGATTTGCTCAAGCGGGCACCAGTAACATTTCCATTGGACCCTATCACGTGCCAATATAGCCCAATGGCATCTGGTTGATTCAGGAATATGAAGAGCCTCAAACCGTTCCTTCAGGGTCTTAACAAGGAAGTCTGACCATCTTGTAGGTGGGCGGCCACGTGATCTTTTGACATCCCGTGGGATCCAGTTGGTAATGGCTCTAGTCAAGCGGTTGTCTCCAAATCGCATTACATGTCCAGCCCATCTGATTTTCGATGCCTTGGCAAACGAGACAGTGTCCCTGATTCTGGAATAGCGACGGAGGTCAGAACTCCGGATTCCTTCTCTCACTTGACTGAGGTGTGATATTCCAAGCATAGCTCTTTCGATGCCTCTCTGGGAGACCGAATAGCATTCTCATCCTGCTTTCGTAGGGCCCAGGTCTCTGAGGCATATGTTAATGCAGGGAGAATGGTGGAGTCAAAGAGATGTGCCAGGAGCCGGAGGTTCTTTGTCCTTTTAGCTATTTCTTCGATGCCTTTGAAGGCATTCCATGCCGGTCTCTTCCTCCTGCATAGCTCAGGTTTTAGGTCGTTCATCATGTTGATTTCTCGACCTAGGTACACATAACTGCTGCATTCAGAGATGTTTGTTTCATTGAGAGTGAATGGGGCCTCTGGAACTAGTTCATTCTTCATGAATATTGTTTTCTTTAGATTCAGCTGTAGACCTATCTTTCCACATTCTCAGTCAAAGTCAGCCAGCATTTGTGCCTCTTGGCTAATGTTTGGTGTTATTAGAATGATGTCATCAGCGAAGCGGAGGTGGTGTAGTTGCCGACCATCTATCTTCACTCCCATTCCTTCCCATTCTAATTGTTGCATGATGTTCTCGAGGGTGGCGCTGAAGAGTTTTGGTGAAATGGTATCACCCTGTCGAACCCCTCTTTTCACATTAATGATCACTTCTTTGTAGAATGGTGAGATCCTGGTGGTGAATCCGTAATACAGCTCATGAAGGATCTTGATGTATTGGGTTTGAACACCCTGTTTGGCTAGGGCTTCGATGACTGCTTCAGTCTTCACAGAATCAAAGGCTTTCTGTAAATCAATGAACGTGAGACAGAGCGGCATCTTGTACTCCCTACAAACCTCAATGAGCTTGGTTACTGTGTGGATATGGTCAACTCATATTGGTGTCAAATACTTATACCAATATCCAAGGCCAGGCAAAACATGGATCAGGAGGTCTTGTCAATCAATTGCATGTGTGTGGGAGACAGAGGTTAGGTAGGACAGAGAAAGGAACAGTGTACTAAAAATTGTTGGTAATGATACCATCCTAGAACTGAGCATTGAATGTAGGCAAAGGGATATATATATATATACATATATATACACACACATATATATATATATATCCTCTAAATGTATGTATGTATTGCAAGCCATGATGTGAAAGAAGAGAAAGAGAGAGAGAGAGAAGAGGAAAAGTGGCAGGTGGCGGAAGGAGGGAGGAACGGGGATGTTGGTGGTGGGAAGTGGGTACTGGTGGATGGATGTGTGCTGAAACCCAAACATGAACATCTTTGCAAATCCTTGTCGACTTGACCAAGAGCAGGCAACCTAAAAGAGGCCATGACTAACATCCTTTGGGCTTCTATGCCTGGAGATTTTTGTAGTTCACATTTGCTAGGATGTGAGGGAAGATTCCTAAATTTCGCTAATTTTTAAATATGCATGGTAAAAAAATGGATGCTCTGATTCACAGAGAAGCATTATAAGTAACTTCTGAGACTTACAGTTATATATGGGGAAAAAATCAAACCACCCATACTCTGTAATATCATGATATAAATAAGCTCAGAAGATGTTAGATGGTTACATTTTAAAGGAATAAAGTGATGTAGTTCACAAAAATGCATCAATACAGATTTTACTGCTGTGGATTATGGCTTTGGCACCCTGAACACTGGATTTTGTTGCTGTGCACACAATATATACTATCAGTTTTTTATAACAGATACTCTACTAGCATCAAAGCAGAAATCGCAGGAGCAACAAAATAAACAAGATTGTATGATGAGGCCAAGTCTTAAGCAACATCCCTGTGAAATAACTTTTCTGAGACTATCAGAAAGCACGTAGAAAATGGGAAGATATTTTGACTCCATTAGAAAATGATAAGAAAAAATGAAGGAAACCACTTACCAACTAAAATATCTAGAAACATTCATAATTTATTAGAATAAAAAAGTACACTAAAACCATTCATCAAGGATAATGATAATATTTATGGAGTTCCTAGTGCTTTGGGGAGCCTTCTTGGGGTATCCCACGGCATTTGGGCCATATGGCATCGTTGTGAAGTGTGATTGTAGAACTCAAGAAGACTGCTATGTAGAGCATGTGCACTTTTAGCTAACAAGCTCTGGTAATGTTCTTTCTAGTAGGAAAAAAACCTTCAACCAAACTCAGCAATGACTCGTGTTCTCTTTAAAACCTCTGTTGCTAAGTGCTGATAGATTCAACTCCTCGTTATTGCTGTATTTGCCCTGTTCTTTATATTTCCTCTCTTACAGAATGAAGGCATGGAGTTTTCAACCTGTGAGAACCACAGATTACATAGTAAATACTCAATAAACACTTTTTTAAAAGCAAATAAATTAATCTAACCTCACATGTTCTTATGTCCTAGAAGCTTGCCCTAGAGGTCTATGGATCTTCTAACTGTCACCAAGGGCCAGGTGTTCTCAGCAAGGCTGCTCAAAAAATTTTGCAAAAACACAGACTTCATTGCTTGACCCTCTATCTTCAGCAGTTAAATATCTCATCATTGCAAACTTCTCATTTTGGCACTCTAAACCTTAGCACCAATGGCTCTATGATGACGTTTTTACCGGTTCCAGCCCAGTGTGTCAGAATGTGACCCTTGGTGTCATTGCTATGACCCCATGGTCTGTCGTGCACATATGGCTCTGTCTAAGCAGATCTGATTGCCCACAAATAACACACCCACCACATCAACTTATGGAAGTAACACCAATCCTTTGCATTTTTGCGAGGGGCTATTTCATTCAGAGGTGCTGACCAAGTACTATTACTTGATTATGCTTTTCTCTTTCTCTGCCTCATCTGAGTTAGTTGTACATCTATTCCCCATAGTTTAAGCTCCCTTAGACAACTGTATTTTATAGTATTGACCATAAAGCAATTCCGCCACACTTGGAAATTGATCAGCTATCTGAAATGGCTCCAAAACATAGCCCATAGGATGGAAACTGTCTATCTCCTCAATGATAGGAGGAAGAATGCAGAGAATGGATGAGAATTTTTTTTGAAAGTTGGGTGTGCATCTGATCTCTGCAATTTCGAGATTGAGTAATCCATCCCAGATTTTTATTTTGCCTTTTTCACCTTATCTTAGCTTAACATCCTCATCTTTAAAATGAAGGAAAGAGGGGACGGAACGATAGCACAGTGGGTAGGTGTTTGCCTTGCACACAGCTGACCAGGGTTCGATCCTCGATATCCCAGATGGTTCCCTGAGCACAGCCAGAAATGATTCCTGAGTGCAGAGCCAGAAGTAATCCCTGGGCATTGCCAGGTGGGACCCAAAAAAGCAAAAAAATAAAATAAAAATAAAATGAAGAAAATAGTTTTTACCACTAGGGAACTCTGTCAGATTTTCACAGGAAATATGAACCCATAGACTTTGTAAACCTCAAAGTGTTATCAAGGTTTATTATTTTAGAATTATATGCATAGAACTTGTCAACAGATAAGAAAGGAAAGTTACTTGGTAAGCAATTTCCTGCCCTCCATGGTAAGCGAAGGAGGAAGAATTAAGGATGAGGAGAGGTAGGAGGAAGAGGAGGAGGAGGAAAACTAGGAAGAAGAGGAGGTGGAAGAAGAGTTGGAGGAAGAGGAGGAGGAGGAATGAATAGGGAGAGAAAGTGGAGGAGGAAGAAGCCGAGGAAGAGTAGGTGGAAGAAGAGGAGGAGGAAGAGTTGGAGGAAAAGAAGAAATGAGAGGAGGAAGAAGAAAAGAGGAGGGAATAAAGGGAGGAAAAAGAAGGTGAAATGAGGAAGAGGAGGAGAAATGAGGAGCGAGAAAGAGAAGGAAGAAGGATGAGGAGGAAGAAGAGAAGAAGGAGGAGGAGGAGAAGCATTTTGAAATGAAGAGACCCAATTCTGCTACTGATGAAATATCATTATTGTGACTGCTGCACCAATCCACCGAATTCCTTGACGACAGCACTGGGGAAAAAATTCCAATGATAAATTATTTGGAGGTTTAAATTTACCCTACAATGAGTGTAAAAAGTGGGCAACAAACTGAAAAAAAATCAGATTGGCAAAGGTTTAAGTTTATTCTCTGCTTCCACATACATGTTTTTTCTTTGCTAAACTCGTGAATAGATGTGAATTTGTGGCCATCCTCTTTCCTAACTCTAGCATAATAGAAATAGCTGGGTCAGCCCCTCCCTCAGCTTCCAACACTAAAGGGCCCTGGAGGGGAAAGAAGAGGAACTAGCTGCTTTCAGGGAGGAGCTGGTGCTTTGAGGAGTTCAGCCCTCAGTTCCCCACGCCTCTCGCTGCTCCAGACACCCCTGCTCTGGGTCACACGCTGGGTACAGGTTATGGCATCTGAGATCCCTGGACAAGTGGGTCTCACTGTGATATAAGCTGATTTTAGAAGGGCTTACGCAGTTTACATTCCTTGTCTGAGACTTTCCCACATTTGCAGAGAACTGGTGACATATTAATAATTTTCTTTCAAGTGCAGGGAAGGAGAAAACATCTGCCTATTACCTGAGACAATAAAGCCGCTACCTCTGGCGTGAGGGCTAGGCTATGAATCAGTGTTTTTCTGTTTCTTCATTTCATTTATGTGAGGGTTTACTAGACACTCTGGACTGGTTTGAAACCTCCCAATGACGTCAATGGGCAGAGAAATTGGGAGCAGCAGAGACAGCTGCAATGCACCAAGTCTACTGAGGTTTTATTCTTTTCTCCCAGGGTGACATCTGAGACAGATATTATCAATCAAACCCTCCTGGCTCAGCACCAAATCAAAGGCACTTGATCATTCCGAGCAGTAAAAGCTGCAATTAGATGATCTGCTCAGCTCTTTCCCTAAGAATATCTTGTTCATGTCAATTAATAATGCAATTAAAACTAAATTAAACAGGAGACTGCTTGCTAAAATATTTAATTTAAATATGGCAGCTTTCCCTTTAAGGTTTCAGTTATCAAGTGATTAAAGTTCATTCTCTCTATATTTTCACATAAAAACTTTACAAATAAAATCTTTCCAATTTTGAAAACTCTAATAATGCTAAATGATTCACTTAGTTTCCAAGAAATGTCAAAATATAAAAATATACATGAATTGTAATAGATATGTGTATATATACATACGTTTCAAAACTTTAGAAAATAAACAACAACAAATCACCCCCTGACAAAAGACAAAGGGGAAAGTGGGGATCTGTGAATTAATATTTCCTTTAAAAACATTCTAAATAAAACGAAGAAGAAGAAAGCAAAGACAACTGCTCTTTTTGTTTGCTAGACATAACATATTATTTACTGACTTTTTCAGTACCTCTCCTTAGGAAGAATCTTACTTCTTCCTAAGCATATATTGAAATTTATAAAAAGATTGCTGTGCTTAATCTAATTACAGATGTTTAAAGTTAAGGTCTCCTTTCTGTCTCTTTTTATCTTTTTGTTTTCAACAGAAATTATAGACTACTAATGACACTCAGGGCCCCAATCATAACAAATCTAACAAACATCTCTTAAACTACTTATTGTTTAAAAATTACACAGGAGTTAGGTATTGCGTCCTCTAAACAGAGTTCAGAATATGGAACTTGTCTCTCCTTGTCTTTGGGGATGCTTGCTGGTAAACAATGCTGGCAAGAAAATAAGTTCAAAATAGAGTAGAGAGGAAATTGGGGAGCAAACACCAATTACAATCTCAAAATCGCATATACAAGCTGGATAAGAGTCAATGCCATGTGTTCTAGAAAGTCAAACAGGGCAAGAACAAAAGAAATGTAAACAATGTTCCAGCAACTGTGTCTTGTGCAGAAGTCCATCAACCCACTCCATGTTGTAAAATCAGGTCTATAATAATCTAAATAATCTTAATAAAAAGACTCAAAAAAAAGCAAAGTCCATAACATAAGAGATGCACAATGTCAATAAGGAATTTAAAAGAACATGGGTTCAGACCTCAGCACTGAAAGTTCAGGCTAGCTAGAACAGCAAACATCATGCCTGGTAAACATGCATCCAAGGGAGTCTACTGAAAGTGCTTTTATTTGGATTAAAACAACAAGATTTCTTTTATAAGAAAAATGAACAATAAAGCAAATATTTTTTTTTGGAGGGGTCACACCTATTGATGCTCAGGGTTTACTCCTGGTTCTGCACTCAGGAATTACTCCTGGCAGTGCTTGGGGACCATATGGGATTCAAGGGATAGAACCGGGTCGGCCACATGCAAGGCAAATGCCCTTCTCACTAAACTATCACTCTGGCCCCCAAAAGCAAATCTAAAGCAACTGTGCGTGTTGCGCATAAAAGCCTGCGTTTCCTAACCCATCCAGTCCTAATGTTTTTCCCAGGAATGGCTGCAGTATTCCTTTGACTATTCCTTTCATTCAGCATGATAGTAAAATAGGCACTGAAAACAGATGGATGTGGGTTTGCATCCCGACTCCATGTTTTGGAAGAAACTTGTTCCTGAATGACTGAATCTGTAAAATTATAACAACAAAGACACATGCATAAACACCTTCTAGGCACTCTAAATGTGACCATTGTTGTAAGTTTATATATTTTAGGTAAGTTGTTATAATTTAGTAACAAAAAAGCAAACAATGATAGAAACTTCAGGCTCATTTTTTTATCATCCAAATTTAATCAACACCAGCACCAAAGGAAATTTGGGGCCTTTCCATAACTACCAAAGCTGTTTTATTAGCCAGTAGTCTGGCAAGCTGGTAGACATTTGTCAGTCTGGTAAACAAATGTCTACTTCACATGTTTACTGTGTTCTGGAAGATTCTATCTTCATTTCCTTTTTTGGAATAGGTTTCCTCTCTACCAGACCATAGATGACCTAGTTTACAATATGATCATCTCTTTTCTGGATTACTGCAACAGTCTCTGAAACCAGTTCCCTTTCAAATTCTAAGTCTGGCCAGGCCACACCTACTTAAAAGCCTTCACAATTCCTCACAACTTTTACTAAAAACTTTACTTTGTTTCTTAGCCTATCTCAACAGATTTACATGATATGTGGCTAGCCTAACTTTCTCCTCCAGATGAGACCTTTAATATCCACTTTCATCATTCATTTTCCCAAAATTACCAAGTTGTTTCAGATCTTCACAAATATTTCCTTCATTTACCCCCCACTCAATTCCAATTAATTTATGCCTTCAAATATAATTAGGGCCTGCTAAGGTAGAAGGCAGGGGATGGGGTGGGTGGGAAACAAGAGTGCTTTGGTGGTGGTAAGGGCAAACTGGTGGTGGGTCTGGTGTTGGAATATTGAATGATTGAAACAACTGTACTGTGAGCAACTCTATAAATCATGGTGTTTAAATAAAATTAATTAAAAAATAAAAAATAATGTATGCTTTCATTCTGAAAGACACCAAATTGTAAAATATATTTTCACGCTGTAGACTCCTCCCTCCTTGAACACGAGTCCCTAAAGAATAATGCCTATGTTGTTCATTTCTATATGCTAGAACTAGGAACAGAATGGCATGTAGTAAATCAACAGCAGGATCTTGGATTTCAGTTGATCCACTGCCTTGTGGGAAATTAGGCCCTATCAGCTTCCATCCGGGACTTGTTTTGATTAAGGAAACAAGCACTGGATTCTGGAGCTATGAAAAAGGAAATGAGAAGATCCACAATTAAGTTCAGATAGAGACATATCCTGCAGTTTCCCAGCTCTTTTACGGAGAATATAGCCTAGAATGTCAATCTAGAAATTGCCGTGGTGCCAGAGGTGAGGACTTCATTAGCCCAGGCAGGAAGCTAATTAACAATTTATCGACAGCTATACTTGTCCGCGTGACCTGAGTACCCTGGATCGTTTATTCATTCATTCAGCAAATACTGATTGACATTAAAATCATTTCTACACCCTGCAAATTCACTGGTGAGCTTTCGTGGAACATCTGCTATGGTATATTCTCTCCTTCTGAAACATCCCGGTGGGTGACCAGCCCACAAAGGCTCTTTCTGTGCATGGGAAGATCTCACTCTGCATGTCCTGTAATCAACTGGCCCTTCTGCATGTGATTTTATTTCTATCAGTTTTCTCCACCCTTCTCTTGGTTTGTGTTTCAACTTGTCCCATGTGCTGACACCCAGTCTTATCAGAATGAGAAGAATCCTTGCTGTCTAAGCAAGCAAGGCTCTTAGATTAACTGTGAATGGTTAACTGTGCATTAACCATTCATAAGCAATAGTACTTTGATATTAACGAATGTGTGGGCTGGCTTTCTTGGTAAGGTTGACCAACAGTTGTGAATCAGTGAATTAACTAAATTAATTAAATTAACTAGTCAACTAATTAACTAAAATAGTGAAAAATGCAGGGGAATATTTTCTGACATATGATTGACAAGCAGAGACTGGGATGGGGGCACAAATGCCCCATTAGAGAAATTAATGACAAGGCCGAGAGTCATTCCTAATTTATACCAGTCATAACACACTCTCTTCTATAGTGCTTTTTAGTCTGAATGTTGTTAAAAATATTTTTACGCTACTGCTTTGGCAAAAATATATAGGTGGTTTTCATCAAGCGCATACTATTTTGTTTGTTTGTTTGGGGGCCGCATGGGGATGTTCTCAGAACTTATTCCGGTCTCTGTGCTCAGGAATCATTTCAGCGGAACATATGTGGTACTGGGAATGAAAATTAGGTGAGCCACATGCAAGGTGAGCACCTGAGCCACTGTGCCATCTCTCCGGCTCCCATGAACAGACACTATTTTAAAATAAACAAAGAAATTCATGCCACATATAATCTTAAATGTATTAGCACAATAAAATGAAAAGATATGCTCACTGTAATTAATAAAAATTAAACACACTGCATTAGTAGGAAATAAAAATGATCCTGATCATGTGGTAGAAAGAGCAACAATTTTAGAATCAGACGGACCTGAGTATAAATTCATATTGTGCTCAACACTGGTTCTGTGAAAATGGGAAATTAAAACATTCTACACTCAGTTTTTAATCTGTAATGTGGGGGTTCTGGTACTAATGCAATGAATTACTAGAAAGAATAATAAAGTGCAGACGAAGTGCCCTAAAATGACAGAGAGTCACTAAAACATTTAATGTTTGAAAACAAAATAGCTTGATATCTGGAGAAATTCAAAACTGCTATATGGCAATTTCAGAATATTCACTATCTTTTTATATAATTTTATTTTGTTTTATTACACCACCATAAGATGTACAATTACAAAGATGTTCATGATTGGCTTTAAGTCATACAGTGTTCCAGCACCCCCGTCCAACCACCAGTGCCCTATTTCCACAACCAGTGTCCCCAAATTCCCTCCTATCTCCCCCAGCCTGCCTCTATAGCAGGTGCTTTTCCTTTCTTCTCTC
Source organism: Cryptotis parvus (assembly GCA_021461705.1). Lineage (NCBI taxonomy): Eukaryota > Metazoa > Chordata > Mammalia > Eulipotyphla > Soricidae > Cryptotis > Cryptotis parvus. The sequence continues at coordinate 30,432 of JAJIBD010024738.1, read as the reverse complement.
TTTATCTCTCTCTCTGTCTCTCCTCCCTCTGTCTCTCATCTCTCTCCTCTCTCTTTCTTGGACTCTCTCTCTCTTTTCTCTTTTCTTAAACATTGTGGCTTGCAATACAGACATTTAGGGTTTATCACGTAAATCTTTGTGTATATTAAATGCTGAGTTCTAGTCTGGTGTTACCAAGTCCCACAATTAGTAGAATAGAACACTGGTATATATTTATATTCCACTAATTAATGCAGTCATTCTATATCTGTCCTTTCCCTTCTGACTAATTTCACTCAGCATGATCATCTCTATGTCTATACATTTGCAGGTATCTGACAGCTATGTAGTATTCCATTGTGCAGATGTACCAGTTTCTTTATCCAGTCTTCTGTTCTCATACATTTAGGTTGTTTCCAGGTTCTGGCTGTCGCAAATAGCGCTGCGATGAATATAGAAGTGCAGATAGTGTTTCTTCTATGTGGTTTTGGGTCTCCAGGGTATATTCCCAGGAGTAGTACTGCTGGGTCAAATGGGAGTGCAATATCTAGTTTTGGGAGGAATGTCCATATTGTTTTCCAAAAGGGTTGGACCAGTCAACATTTCCATCAACAGTGAATGAGAGTCCCTTTTTCCCCCGCAGCCATGCCAGCACTGGCTGTTCTTGTCTTTTGAATGTGTGCTAGTCTCTGTGGTGTTAGATGATTTTCTTGAATCTTTTCAAATTACAAAAGAATAAGATATGCATAAGTAATCCCTTCTTTTTCAATGCTTTTTTTTTAAAGGAATGATATTATAACAGGTAGGATACTTGTCTTGCATGCAAGCAACAGGCCTGGGTTCTATTCTTAGCATTGCATAATGGCCCCTTATCTATGCCAGGATTAATCTCTGAGCACAGAGCAGGGAATAGCCCTTGAGCACTGCTAGGTATGGCCCCAAAGCAAAACAAAAGGAACAGTAATCACTATAATAAATTATAGAGTATTTAAAAGTATGAATTCCAACAAGTAGACTGACCCTTTATGATTCAAGCATGGATTTTAGACTTTTTATCTACAATTTTGCTCCTTCCCAGTAAAGATAAGCCTGTGAAAGCCTGTGGGGACTCATCCAAAGTTTGGTTCAAGAAAGCTATCATGATGTTCCGCCTTTCAGAAAGGCCACTGGGATGCTTGTAGCTTACTTGAAAGTCAACCCCAAAGGGCAATACTAAATGCCATTGCATGGTGAGTCCTAAAATACCACAAAACCTGAACACTTAGGATTTGGCTTCTGCACACTGTGGGCAAGTCTAAACTAGACTTAGTCTTTCCTGCAGCTTATGACACTTCTCAATCACAAAGAGTTGTCTGCAAATTTGCTGCTCTCAGAATAAAGGTCACAGTGTTACTCTTCGTTTTAAAAGAAAACGTTGACTTCTATCCAAGTGTGTTCAAGGAGTAAGAGGATCAAAAATAAAGGTTTACCCAATGTCCCGCATCATCACTTGGACTGGTGGAGTCACCTAGTCACTCATCTACCACACATTCTCTCTCTCCCTCTCTCCTTCCTCTCTCTCCCTCTCCTCCTTCCTCTCTCCTTCCTCTTTCCTCTCTCTCTTCTCTCTCTCCCTCCTCTCTCTCTCTCATTAACTACTCATTTTAGACCAGACTCTGTACCGAGCATTGAGAATACATCATTAACTAAACAGACAATACTTTCTGCTCTTATGGAACTTCTGTTCCATTTATGGTGGGGGAATAGTGGGGGCTGCAGTCAGAGGAGTGAGGACAAAAAAAAAATCAACACGGGGGCCAGTGCAATAGCACAGCAGGGAGGACGTTGCCTTGCATGTGGCCGACTGGGGTTTGATCCCTGGCATCCCAATATGGTTCCCCAAGAACTGCCAGAGTAATTTCTGAGTGCAGAGCCAGAAGAAAACTCTGAGCATCGCTGGATGTGACCCAAAGAGCAATAAATAAATAAATGAATAAATAAACAAATAAGTTTATTTGTTTATTTATGGACTAGAGCCATTACCGATTGGATCCCAAGGGATGTCAAAAGATCACATGGCCGCCCACCTACAAGATGGTCAGACTTCCTTGTCAAGACCCTGAAGGAACGGTTTGAGGCTCTTCATATTCCTGAATCAACCAGATGCCATTGGGCTACATTGGCACGTGATAGGGTCCAATGGAAATGTTACTGGCGCCTGCTTGAGCAAATCGATGAATAACGGGATTCAAGTGATAAAGTGATCAAACAAATAAGTAAATAAATAAATAAAATAAGCAATACGTAGTAGCAATAGTGTAGTCATCGTCTTCTCACCCAGGCCTGCCTCCATTCCTTGGCATTTGCTTTCTGATCTAAACGCCTCCTTTGTCAACTTGCTAGACCAATGTCAAATACCACGTCCACCAACTCTGCGCCAGCTCTGTCACAGGTCTCCAGGAGAACCTATAGCTCTGTGAATGTTCCAGATTGTGTATTTGTACCTCTCAGTCTGTGGCAGAAGCATGAAAAGGACGAATTCTTGGAAAACAACAGGACCACTGAGTACTGAGCACTACTGAGTGGCAGCCACAGCCAACATTCAGTTAAAGGATGAAGTTATATTCTTTCAGGAGAAAAGAAAAATGATGGGGATTCACAAGGGTTAGGACATTTCCCTGCACATCATCTACACTGAAGTGTGAGTAATCTATACATTTTGAAGACTGTGCTAGAAACAGAACTACTTCATGTGAAATAAAATAGCATTATTTTCCCTTAAAAGTTGATTCCACTGGCATGGTAATTGAAATAAGATAACTTTTAATTAGCTGACACAAATGCCTTGATAGAAATACTAATTTCATGATTTGATTATCTTTTAAAATGCTTAATTTCATCCATGCTATAATCATTGGATAAGTTGAATATAGTAAGAGGTTTATTTTCTTCAACCTTCTAATTATCTCAAGAAAATTAAATTACTGTGTTCCTCTAAGAAGGAAGTCTCAGCCACTGACTACGATCCCGTGACTGGCACAGAGAGCTGTAAGGCAGGAATATTCCAGGAGGGAAGTCCTTCCAGTGAGTGTGGCTGCCAGCACCCCCCCCTGCAGCAGCAGAACTGTGCTTTTGTAGGTGGGGCTCTCAGAAGAGGGTCTCCCTCAGATGAGCTGTCTGCTGCTTTGGCAGTGATTCCTCATCTTGAAATTGTTCTGCCGTCTGCTGGGAGATCCTTTTCTTAGTTGATTCCAGGGTGCAATGCGAGGAAGCTGTATTTCTCACGGAGACAAAGGTCTCCGAAGGAAGCTGACATTGCTTCCTGCAATCAACTCTCGGGTAATTTTAGGTCTTCCGTGGAACTGAGAGCTTGGGCCATCTGCCTTTCACCAGTCCAGAATACTAGGTTCCCTGGAAGCTCAGAGCACTGAAGAATGTGCTCCTTCTGGGGCTTTTCTCTCCCAGATTAAAAAAAAAAAAAAAGGCGAAAGAATTGATGCCTATTTTCTTTTAAAGGCAATGATCTCATGGGAAATTTTTTTCTGCCACACCCCCAACACATACACACACAAATTGGAAGCAAGTGCCTTCATTTCTTTGTGGCTACCCCCTCCCCTCACCTCTCCCCCTCAACACACACAATTGGACACAAGGACCTTACCATTTCTTTGCACGCCTCCCTGACACCCAGCATCCTTTTGAACCCAGCAAATGAGCAATGACTGAGCAATGACTCTGACTTAGAAGAGGGAGCTTGGGTTGGGCAAGTTGTCTGCAGATTCTTTAAATAGAACAGGCCAGGAAAGGGCCATGCCATGCCTCAAATACTGTACCCAATTTTCTCCATTAAGGAAGGCTCACAGACATTCCACTCAACGGCTCGTGCTACACGTACAAGTCTCCGAAGAAGGATAAGGCTCACAGCACAGGAAAAGAAACAAAACCAGGAGAACTGTTTTTAAATTCTCTGCTGTTTCTATTCTTGCCAAATACATTATTTGTTGGTTTCAATGAATTTTTCTGTACCTATCATATGACTTTCAGTCCAGGAGAATTTCTTTAAGTTTTGATATGGTTTTGATAAGGTTTCTTTAAGTTTTGCTGGTTACTTATCTTCATTATAGGGGCCTGATAGCAAACACATGTTCTGTTTTGTTTCTGCTGCTGATTTAGGCCATTAAAGCAACTGGGTGTCTTTGAATAAAGTATCCACAACAGACTGACTACATATTGGATTATAACCAAATAGTGGTCTAGGTTGGATTTTAGTTTGAACTAACACCTTCTGTGGAGAATTTAGGAGAGAAATGCTGTTAGGTCCTACTGGTTTTCTTATATTTCAAAGAATATAGAAATGTATTTACTATTTCCTAGAAATGTTTAAAAAATCAATGACTTAGTTTTCTAGTGCGATTTCATAGTAGCCAGCATGATGTAGGTTAAGCTTTTCATTACAGCTAATAAACATACTATATGTAGGAGGACTCTCTATTGGGTAGTACAAACAGATAAGCGTGAAACAAATAGATTGGGAGTAATTGTAATGCGATAAAAGTGATATTTCATTGCTACAAGTTTTCCCCTAGGGTTCCTTTAAAATTCTGCTCCCATAGTGCATCTAAGTGATTATTTATACATAATTAATTGATGTGGGTGTAATTGAAAATGTAGAGCTCAATTTTATTTTCTCACCTGAATTCATTGCTTAGCTGCAGTCTGACAGAAAAAAAATGTAGATAAGTAAAGAAATTTAAAATAATGAAAATCAAATATGATCAACTAGAAAATAAAAAGATAAATTTGCACTTAATTCTTAGGGTAGGAGTGTTATATACATATATATATGTATGTGTGTGTGTATATATGTACACACATATAAATATATACCTAAGTCAGGGCCAGAACAATAGTACAGTGGAGTAGATAGGGCACTTGCCTTGCTTGCAGCTGCTGACCAGGTTTGATTCCTGGCACCCCATATTGTTCCCTGAACCCATCAGAAGTAATATCAGAGCACAGATCCAAGACTAAGCCCTGTGCATAGTTGGGTGTGGGCTAGACACCAAAATAATAATAATAATAATAATAATAATAGCAAAGACAAAGTAAAATAAAAGTGAGTTGAATCTTTATGATGTATTGTGTTGATAAGGAAAGTTTTTGTGGTTTCCTAAATTTCAGATATTGAAACTTAGAAATATTTACCACTTCTAATTCAATAGTTACACTTTGATCATTACAGATTGTCATGTAAGTACTGATAATGCCATTGTTTACCTCACAGGGTCTAAACACAAATGTACTCTGTGAGACTATAGCAGCATTTCTGTTTATAATCTTTGAGGTGATTACGCCCCCCAAAAAGCACATAATAGCAGGGTATAACTCTACATGTTCAGAATCTCTCTTTGCTTCCAGAGTAAACTCCCTCAGCCTCCACCAGGCTCAACCTCCAGGCTCTTCCCCAGACACTGGTTTGTATCTTTCCTTTCTTGAAAACCCTAAGCAGTCAGTGAGGTTGTCAGGATAAAGTTGATATTATTATGAGAATGATATATTTCTGTCTGGCTTTTCATCACTGTCTCAAAAAAAGCATTCCCTTTCTTATGATTTGGAGTAGTAACAACCCCTCTACATGCGCGCGCACCCACCCCCCCCACACACCCTTGCCCAAATAAATTATGTTAGATGCTATGATGCCCACAAAGTCTTTTTTTCTGATTCACTGTCACTGTCTTCCCGTTCATCATTGATTTGCTCAAGCGGGCACCAGTAACATCTCCATATGTCCTGTCTCATGCAAGTAGAGCCCAAGGGCACCTGCTTGCTCCAGGAACATAAAGAGCCTCAAACCATTCCATCAGGTCATGGGAATGAGGTCTATAATTGTTACTGGTATCTGGCATACCGTGAGTGGCTGGGCACAGGGAGAGCAAGCAACAGCTCTGCCCCATGTCTGTGAGTCTCTCAAATAAAAAATAATTAAAAAATAATTAAAAAAGAAAAAGAAGGGGCAGGAGCAACAGCCCAGGAGGGATGGCAGGTTCTAGCCCTGGCTCTCCACCCCAGCAGAGCCTTGCAACAAGCCAGATGACCCCCCACTCCATGAGGGCCTCCATTCTCCATATCCGGACTTCCCCCTCATCAGAACTCCACCCAGCAGACCAGCCTATCACAGCCCGGCTTGCACGGCCAAAGCGGCCGTGCGGTTCATCAATAAATGCTGGACTTAGAGATGACTACAAGAGTATGCTACCTGCACGGCAGAGTCTGGCAAGCTACCAGTCTTGTATTTGATATGCCAAATACCAATAACAATTGTAGACCTCATTCCGGAATGGATTGAGGCTCTTTATGTTCCTGGAGCAAGCAGATGCCTTTGGGCTCTACTAGCATGAGACAGGACATATGGAGATGTTACTGGGGCCTGCTCGAGCAAATCGATGATGAGCGGGAAGGCAGTGATACAGTGATCTGGCATATTAAATACGACACGGGTAGCTTGCCAGATTCTGCGGTGCTGGGAGCATACTCTTGTAGTTATCTCAAAATCCAGCATTTATTGATGAACCGCGTGGCTGCTTGTGGCTGTGCGAGCCAGGCTGTGATAGGCTGGTCTGCTGGGTGGAGTTCTGACGAGGGGGAAGTCCGGATATGGAAAATGGAGGTCCTCATGGAGTGGGGGTCGTCCGCCTTGTTGTGAGGCTCTGCTGGGGTGGCGGGCCAGGGATAGAACCTGCCATCCCTCCCGGCACCTCATGAGAGGCTGGGCACAGTGAGAGCCAGTAGCATCATGTTGATTTCTCGACCTAGGTACACATAACTGCTGCATTCAGAGATGTTTGTTCCATTGAGAGTGAATGGTGCCTCTGGAACTAGTTCATTCTTCATGAACATTGTTTTCTTTAGATTCAGCTGTAGACCTATCTTTCCACATTTTCGGTCGAAGTCAGCCAGCATTTGTGTCGCTTGGCTAATGTTTGGTGTTATTAGAATGATGTCATCAGCGAGGTGGTGTAGTTGCCAGCCATCTATCTTCATTCCCATTCCTTCCCATTCTAATTGTAGCATGATGTTCTCGAGGGTGGCGCTGAAGAGTTTTGGTGAAATGGTATCACCCTGTCGAACCCCTCTTTTCACATTAATGATCATTTCTTTGTAGAATGGTGAGATCCTGGTGGCGAATCCGTAATAAAGCTCACGAAGGATCTTGATGTATTGGGTTTGAACACCCTGTTTGGCTAGGGCTTCGATGACTGCTTCATTCTCCACAGAATCAACTTAACCATCAAAATTCAAGTAAAAATGACCTCCTTAAGTCCAAAAAGTATATCTAGGGCAAACCATGCACACATAGATTATTATTTAGTTTAGATTATTACTTTTACATATTGATTTGGAGTTGTTCATGGGTTTTCTTTATTTTATCTCAAAAGTCTTTAATTTCAAGTATTTCCCAGTACCTAGTTCACAGTAAATACTCAATAAATATGTGTTGGAGAGATAAAGGAATCAAATGCTCCAATAATATGTAGAGTTTTTATGTAGAGTTTTTAAAAACGTGATTTGACTACTATATCAGTACTAAGAACACCTTCTAGTTACCCAGAAAAATGTTAACAAAATTAAAAATAATATGAAGGTGTTATAGCATGAAATTAAGAGGGTGAATATTCGCTCCATTAATTTTATTATAAGTATTTTTAATATGTCACTTAAATGACACAACCATACCATATTTATGTTATCATCTATGATTCATTCTTAATAACAAGTTTAGTGCTTCCCAAGTTCAGAGTTTCCAATATCTATTCTGGGAGACCCTCATAACATTAGATCACTTAATTTTCACAATTGTGTCCTTTATTTATAAATCATAAAGGAGTACACAGCAGAGCCTGGCAAGGTACCCGTGGTGTTTTTGATATGCCCAAAACAGTAACAATAATGGACCTCATCCCCAACGAATGGAGACGTTACTGGTGCCCGCTCGTGCAAATGGATGAACAACAGGAAGACAAGTAATACAAGTGAAAGGAGTCCAGAGATTTGCCTGAGGTCATATAACTGGCAAATAGCAAAGCTAGAGTTTCCAACCAAGCTAAGCTGGTTCTCCAGGAAGTATTTATTTCATTAAAATAGTTCAGATTTCCCAAACTGTTTTCCGGTGGTCCACTGAGATATAAATAAGACTTTCATCTCCCTCAAAAGTTTCACAGTCACCTAAGTTTAAATGACTTTTCTGTTTAAGATACATCTTCTATTCAGAAATTCCAAAGACACTATAGCTTTAAAAATTATTAAGAAGCCTATTGGTCTAATCAAGTCCTTCTAGCTTTAAGAAACTGTCTCTTCTATTTATTTATTCATTTATTCATTCTTCATTCATTCAATTATTTATTTATTTATTTACTTTGCTTTACTTAACTCCAAAGTTTAATCCATAAATTTCCTAAGTGCCTTCAATTGAAGTGAAAGTAAAATAAAGGAAAAGGCTCTTTTTGGACCTATTTATAAAAATCTCTCTCTAAATTTCCATTCATGATGGAAAGAATTAAAACCAAGTTCATTTCACATTTACTCTCTTTTCAATTGAACATGGAAAGAAACATGTTGAGGAAAAATTGGGATGTCATTTGTTTGAGTGAATTATGCTCAAAATTAAGGGTAATTTTGTTTTTCTAATTTATTCATTAATACTACCAAAGGTATTTATTGAATGGTCTGAAGGTTTTGCTAAGCACTGTATAAAAGTATTATGCCAGCCATCAATTAAATCCTCTCAAACCTTGGCATTTGGAGCAACAGAAAGTTAATTCCCAACCAAGCTGGGCCCCGATTTAAATGTATGCTCATGTTCCTTCATTTTGATTTACATACATCCAGGACATTGAAATTACACAAGGCTAAATCACTTTAAAATCACACAGACAATGTTTGGTAACCCTGGTCTCCCACCTACCCATAACTCCACATTTCTTCCTATGCAACTTTAAAAAGCAGCCACTGTTCATAAACAATAGAAATATTTTAAACAATGCAGAACATTTTATATCTCTACACAGACTTCTTAGAGACAAGTTTTTAAATGCTCACCAAGTACTCATTATCCAGATTTAAATAAATACTAAAGTGTATGAAATATGCAGATTTGGAAGTGGCTAAAGTATCTTCCTAATTTTTAGTAACTGCAAAACCACTTTATATTTCTTTTTGCAAGAGTCTAACACAGGAAAGCTTTTTCAAACACAGTCTTATTTTAAACTCCAAGTCAAAGGACTGAATCTCATTCACAAAATGTGTTCTGGTCTGAGGAAACAGGTCATTTATTCTTACAGAAAAACTTGGCTCAATTCACTAGCTCTTCCCATCCTTACAGAAAAGAAGATCATGCACAGAAATATTAGCGGAGGGATGTATGCAAATTATGCTTTCCCTAAGCATCACATGCTTTCACGAAGCATCACATTTCCCCCCTAGACTTTTTGCTTAGTTTAAATTTGGTATTCGGTGGTTCTCAACATGCACCTAAACCCCTGTCCCGGCTCATTCCCGAACTGTCAGCTAACGGTCAGTCCCCACACCTACCATATCCATGAGTGCCGGCGGGGAGGAGGCCGCTCCGCAACACGTAACATCCTGAGCCCTGTCAGAAGCCCAGCCTCAGGGACTCAGTTCCCGTCCATTCATTTCCCTGGCTTCTTGCGGCCACATGGGGCTCAGCTCTTTGTCCTTTTATTCTTCTTTCCGAGGACATGCCACTTCCCATTGCACAGTGGCTATTTTCGAGACGAATACAAATGACTTAGCAATCAACATGAAAGCATTCAACTGGAACCTCGGCAGTAGTTTCCTTGAGGTATCAGATGAGAAAAATCGATTTGCAGTCAAATCCGAATGAAAGCATCCTATGGGGTAGGTAGCATTCTTCCTATTTACCTCAGAAAGGGAAAGAATTTGTGTTTCCAAAATGGTTGGGGAAGGGGAAAAAAAATCAAAGCCTCCCTTTGACAGGATCCTCTGTTTTCGCTCTCACTTTGCACTTCTCTTCAGGCCTGGGGATATGTCAGCATGTTTTCGGGTTTCTTTTAACTGAAGTAGTGATCAGATGAATCCAATTCTCATTCCTTCTACCTTCTGCCTGGCGTCTGGAGCGACCAACTCGTTCTGCATTGTTTAGCCCATTCAGTGCACGATGAAAGAACACCTAACACACAGGGTCAGATTTCCTGAACCACATATGCTAGACCACAACAAAGGAGAAAACCCTGGAGAGATTATAAGTCCTTTTCATCACAGGAGATTACAGAGCAAAGAAAATATCTATGGCACACAAAGAAATTACAGTGTGACAGGAATAACCAATTCAACTTTGCCCAGGTTCTGGAACAACACTCCTTACTGCGTGAAGGATGCTGAGGTGTGTGTATTTAGACTTCCACCTCTGGCCCTGGAAGGCCGGCCTTTTCCATCACTGAGGCGTTTCCCAGGGATCACCAGAACAGTAACAGGTTCAAGGATCCTTAGTTCTGAGAAGAATTGATTCTTCTCCAGGGGCAAGCTACACACCCCAGTGACACCCGCGCCTAAGAGTCTGAGTATTCTGGGTCCAAGTACTGACTCAGACTGGCCAGCACTGGTTTCACTCCCACGAGACCTGCCACCTGGTCTCCTGTATCTTTTTCTGGACCCTGATGATCCTACATTTTAAGTGACTCTGAGCTGCTAGAAGGAATATCTGATTTCTCCCCACCCCACCCCTTGTGACGGGGGAGTGATTCCCAAGCAGCAGAACTACGAGGATCATGTTGGCACTGAGAGAGCAGCACCGGGGTTGAACTCAGAGTCTCATCCTTGCTGGGCAGGTGCTTCTAAACCATGGAGTCATCTCACGGGCTCCACACTTGGCTCTTTAACTCAGATTTGCCTCCCCATATTCCATCCACAAACTTCCATCACATCTCAGAGAAACTGATCTTAGAGCAGTAAACAAAATGGTGACTACCGGAGTTTCCGGAGTTTGTAAACAAACACCTACATTTAGAGATAAGCACATTTGCCTGGACGAATGTGTATTTCTTCATTTATTCTTACTTCCCTGCAATGTAACTTACAAAGTCTAAGCAACCACGCGAATTCTGTGCTGTTGTTTTCAGGTCACCCCCAGCATACTAAGGGGTTACTCCTGGCTCTGTGCTCCAGGATTACTGCGAGTGGGGTTCAAAGGACTGAGTGGGGTGCTGGGATGGAACCGGGTCAGCTACGTGCAAGGCAAGAGCCTTACCCACTGTGCGATCTCTCAAGGCCCAGCCAAGTAATTCTTTATTCACTGAATTCAGATCACAACATTCATCAGTGGGACTCTTCCTACCGGGCCATATTTCACTAAAAGCAAACACCAAAGCCAAAGTCCCTACGGGGTTCTGAGGCACAGAAGGAGATTATATGACCCTCCATGGGTACCTGGGATATTGCAAGGGACCACAGGTAAAAACTGTGTACATAGCAAGAGGTACTTTGAGACTAGGGCCCTAAATGATAGAACAGGGACCACAGGAAGGAAAGAAGGCCAGAAGCGGACCATGGTCAAGAAATGAATGAGAAACATTAGTCTAAGGGGCCTAAGATCTAAGCACTAACCCTCGTTTTTTCTAGAACAAGAGCATAGTCCTTATTTCTAGAATATACCAAGTGTGTTTCTAACTAGGAATTATTTGATGATCATTCTTTCTGCTGGGAATGCACTTACCAGTCAACTCTGTGACTTACTCCCATACTTCAAATAAAAAAGTCACCCCCTCTATTTACTTTGCTTTATTTTGTTGTTGTTCACAGACCTGATCATCTTTCAACGTATATGACTCATTTCTCTATCAGCCTAGTTCTTATCCTCCATTTAACTCTAGTGGTTTCAAAAGAAATCAAATTTCTGTATATTTTCTCCCTATGACTTTATGGTTTTGTTTTGTTTTGTGTGTGTGTGTGTGTGTGTGTGACACCCGGCGATGCTCAGGGGTTACTCCTGGCTCTGCACTCAGGAATTATTCCTGGCGGTGCTCGGGGACCATATGGGATGCTAGGGATCGAACCCTGGCCGGCACAGGCTGGCTGCGTGCGGCAAGGCAAACGTCCTACCGCTGGGCTATCACTCCGGCCCCCTATGGCTTTTATGGGAGGGCCTATTTTACTTACAGCACAAAGTGGTTGCTCAATAAATACTTGCTGTAATGTGATTGACCAATAAATAAACAAAAAATATGTGCCATTCCACAGCTTACAGCTAATAAAAAAAAGATGACAGTTGGTCTAGTTTAAATTTGAAAGAAATTATAATATATTATAAATATAGATTGCAGTCTCTACATTTATTTACATATTTGAATATAATTTATGGTCAAATAATATTCAAATTAAGTAGAATAATAATAATTTAAATAGAAGGCACTTTCATGAAAATAACATTTTGGATTTGAGTGAAAGCTCAAGGTAAGCCATCTCTAGAAAAGCTTTACTTATTTTTTACTTTTGCTTTTACACACTTTATTTTTAATTTTATTTTGACACCATGAGATATGCAATTACAAATCTGTTCATGATTGGGTTTAAGTCATAGCGTTCCAGCACCCATCCCCCACAGTGCACATTACCTAAAACCAGTGCCCCCAGACTCCCTCCCCCTCTCCCAGGCTGCATCTATGGCTGTCACTTAGAAAAAAAGCTTTGTGCTTTAAAAGATACATTAGGCTCATGTTTCTCAACCCTTTCCCAACTATGTCATAATTGAAGAACAACTTCCAAACCTGTTTCCTTCCTGTGCCCTGCCCCCATCCTACTATTTGGCCCTAAGCAAGTGCTGTGACCCCATTTATTGTTTCAGCTGTGATGACCCCCGCTGACTGTCCTGGGAACCTAGAGGGGGCCATATGGACCCCAATTGAAAAACACCGTTATAGGGAACTACTAAATTGTTGGAGCACAGAATAGAGAACAAAAGCCCTCGTGCATGTGGTTCACTGAACCCAACCAGCACACTGATGATTTTTGAGATGCGATTTTAGGGTTGGTTGTTTTAAGCCTATGAAAAAAGTATAAACTTAGCAAAGGCTCTCTGGGAAGACTTGACTCAGAGAATGCAAAGGCTGAGCTCTGTCTCACCATGGCCATAGCAAGAAACCAAGAGAAAGGGTTCAATTTCAAACACGGCCAAAAAGTTTATAGTTCTTTCTTTTTTTTTAAGCAACATCTTTTTTTGTGATGCAATTTTCATGTCATAAATTCAACTCTACAGGCTCTAAATCAATAGTTCTTAGTATATTCACAGTTTTTCTCTTATCACTACCGTTCAATTTTAGAATACTTTCATCAACCCTAGAGGATTCCATCTTTTTCTGGTTCACTGGTCTCCAGAAACCATGAATTCCTGTTTCTATTTTTGAACATTTTACATATGCAAACTATTCAAAAGATCATGACACATGACATCTTACTTGCCATTTTTTCTCTTTAGATCCCTCAAGCATGCTGAGGTAGGGGTGTGTGTGTGTGTGTGTGTGTGTGTGTGTGTGTGTGTGTGTGTGTGTGTGTGTGTGTGTGGGGGTCTACTCCCAAAGTTACTTTGTCAACTAGTCTAGATGGCTCCGTGCTACGGCCTGAGGCTGAAGAGCTGCAAAAGGTCCTATGGCTATTTATAACTTGGTTGTTTTCATTTCACTTAGTTTCCAGGTCCATACTGTAGCATGAACCACCAATTTGTTCCTTTTGATCACCTCCGACTCTTTGTTGATATATCCCAGTGTATCTAAAATGATTGCTTGTTTCCACTTTCTCATATTATGTAGGAATAATGCTGCCATAGACAAACTCTTGCATGGAGGTATGCCTTTAGTTTTTCAGAAGTTCATCAGGAGTGAGATTGCAATGTCGTATTTCAACTTGAGTTTCAAGGGGCTGTAAACTGTTTCCTAAGTGACTGGACATTTTCTTATCCTTTTGTTTTTCGGGAGGGGGGGGGGGGGGACTGGAGGAGACAGACACCTGGAACTGTTTGGGCCTTACTCTTGGTTCTTTACTTGGGGATTGCTCCTGGGAAGTCTCAGGGGACCAATGGGATGCTGGGATCAAACCCAGAGTTAGCTTCATGCCAGTCAAACACCCTAGCTGGCAACTAGGGCATGGGTACTGGGCAGTCAGTGGATGAAGGTCTAATGTCACAACAGCCCCTCCTCCATTACTGCTGTATTTATATTATAGTGTGCGTGAAGTGATTTTCATTATGGGTTTGCCTTGCCTGCCCCTAATGACTAACAAAGTGAAACCTATTTTCATGTGGTTACTCACCATTTATACATTTTTATTTGGAGCCATACCTCTACTCATTTTTTTACATTGGATTACTTGCCCTTTTGGTACCGAGTTATAACAGTTCTTTATATCTAAGATGGGGACCGTTTTATTCTGGAAATAGTTTATCAGCTTGACAAATATTTCCCCATTTTATTTGTGGGTTTTTTTTCACATTTTTAATGGAATTCCATGAAGACACCAAAGTTTTTTTCTTAATGAAGCCCAAGGATGCAGACAAGACGCAGTGACAGCAAGAAGAGAGTCAAAAGTCAGAGACACTGAGTCTGAGGAACAGCGTTTTCAAGGCTGTCCCAGAATCAGGTCCAACCCTGTGTCAATCTCGCATCCTTGTCTGTGCGATCATTCCCTAACACAGATATTGCTGCTCTTATCCTAAGAGTTAAGCCTCTACTGGTTGTAGCAATTTCTCAGGCTCACAGGGGAACGCTGTACATATGAAATAGATTCCTTGAGACATTTTTCTTTTTTTCTGCAAAAAGGCAATCTTTGGAAATCTTTTGGATTTCCTCAGCATGTCTTGCTGAGGGAGTGGATTCTACTTCTGACTGTGACAACTGGGTACCATTAAGAAATAAATGGATGAAAAATGATGGCAGGGACTTGCCTACTTACAGACAAATACATCTCGAGACTCTTACTTAAAGCTCACAAGGAGGAAAAGCAGCAGAATAAATGTTATCTGCGAGGAGAGACACGTAGGCCATCCATCAACAGCTAACAGTGTGAAAGACACCAAAACAACTCCGCCAGAGCAGGCGATTTCATTTAGTAATAAGTAGTGCACCAGCGCGGGCAAAGAGTGGCCCTGGCAGGTCCTGGGAGGTTGAAGTATGATGGGCAGCTGGATAGTCCGCCGTGTACTTAACTTAGGCAGTAGTTGTTTTAGTTCACTCATTGTGAATCTTGTCATCTTAATGGCATTCTAAAGTTGATTTCACGCGGGACTAATCTCACAAGCTAAAAAGTGACTTTAAAATATATGGTAATAGAAGTGTCTCTGAACAAAGACTTATGGACTGAAAAATTTTAAATTTTATTTCCAAGCCATATCCTTATGTGAGTACTTTTTCTATATAAAATCTTAGAATCTATACCATGACTTTGAAATAATGAAAGCTATATTAATGATGAACAGTGGCAATAAGGGCTGACTGCTATTAATAATAACTGTATCACTGTACCACTGTCTTCCCCGTTCATCATCGATTTGCTCGAGCGGGCACCAGTAACATCTCCATATGACCTGTCTCATGCAAGTAGAGCCCAAGGGTACCTGCTTGCTCCAGGAACATAAAGAGTCTCAAACCATTCCATCAGGTCATGAGAACGAGGCCTATAATTGTTACTGGTATTTGGCATATCAAATACAACACGGGTAGCTTGCCAGGCTCTGCAATTTAATGTAACTGTGATTTAATGTAACTGTGAGAACATTAAATCAGTTATAATAATGGTATATTTACACAGTTCTTCAGCGTTTCCAAAATGCCTTCCTGTATATCATTGTACTTATTTCTCGTTATAATCTTTGTGAGAAAGTATCCTTGGTGCAGAAGTGATAGCACAGTGGGTAGGGCATTTGCCTTGCATGCAGCCGACCCTGGATCAATCCCTGGCATCCCATACGGAACCCGAGTACCACCAGGAGTAGTAACTCCTGAGCAATGCTGGGTGTGACCCAAAAAAAAAAAAAAAAAAACCCAAGACAAGAAAGTATCCTCATCTTCTTTAATAAGTGAAGAAACTGAGGTCCCGATGGAATTTCAACAAACATGCTGATGTATTCTCTTTCATGCAATGCTATCTACCTTTCACAGTCCCATTTGAGCAAGTATCGATCATTTTTACTCTAAGTAACTTCTGGGAGAATTTTAATTGTTCAATCCTACAGAGAGTACGAAGAAGCGAAGGAAGGTGAGCACAGTTTCCTGGAGTCTAAGTCAGTGATTTTCTAGTGAGAATCAGGTTTTGAGATAACATGACCAATCAAGCTGCAGTGGATGAACTTCATGTAGCTGCCGACCTGTGCTTGTTTCTCTGCCCAGGAAGATAACAGGGACAGAACAGTTCACAATCATTTGAGTAGCTTGCTTGGTTTCAGAAAATGGGTTGGCTTTGTCATTTAATGCTCACAAGGAAAAGAGCATTATTTGCTCAATTTAGGTAATTTGAAATCAGAAGCCAGAATAAATTCAGTAATCCTTCAGAGCATAGTATGGCTGACCAACTTCAAGACACAAGGAGCTGTATCTTCTGTTTCTTAACAGATTAAAACCACAGTTGATAATCTGCAGCTATCTGGGTTGAGCTAAATCTCAGTGCCACTGCTTAGAACTGATTTGTTCTTAGGTCATTTCCGCCAGCAGGTCTCAGTATCTTCATCTTTCAATGAAACCACTGATTTCTGTGATGATGAAAGACAAAAATGCAAAATATAAACTGCAAAACTACAGGCAGAAGACATCCGGTAGGTGACTTCAATAGCCAATTTGCATGAAGACGCCTGACAAACAATAAAATATTTAAATATGAATTAAAAATAATTGGAGGTTTTGCAGTAAAGATATTTTTTAGAAGATGAATCAATTTCTCTTATTCAAATAATTGGGTGTTGGACCAGAAACACAGAGTAAGATTATCCTAATACTTAGATCCAGGCAATTGTCAAAAGATTTCCGCAGGAAACAATTTCCCAGCACCCAGTCTAGGAATACATGCCAGTGAAAATAAAAACCTGTATGTGTGTGTGTTTGTGTTTCTGTTCTGCTCCTTAGGCATGTGCCCATTTTGCATGTCCATGATAAAACAAACTTCATTGTACTGACTTTCTCTTTCAAGGTGGTTATCTCTAGATCGAGACAGACATGGGGCAGAGTTGCTACTGGCTCTCACTGTGCCCAGACGCTCATGAGGTGCCCGGGAGGGATGGCAGGTTCTAGCCCTGTCCCGCCACCCCAGCAGAGCCTCACAAGCCAAACGACCCCCCCCACTCCATGAGGACCTCCATTTTCCACATCCGGGCTTCCCCCCTCGTCAGAACTCCACCCAGCAGACCAGCCTATCACAGTCTGGCTCGCTCGGCCGGCTTCGCCGCCTCGTGGTTCATCAATAAATGCTGGATTTTGAGATGACTACAAGAGTATGCTACCCGCACGGCAGAGCCTGGCAAGCTACCCATGTTGTATTTGATATGCCAGATACCATTAACAATTATAGACCTCATTCCCATGACCTGATGGTTTGAGGCTCTTTATGTTCCTGGAGCAAGCAGGTGCCCTTGGGCTCTACTTGCATGAGACAGGTCATATGGAGATGTTACTGGTGCCTGCTCTAGCAAATCGATGATGAATGGGAAGACAGTGATACAGTGATCTCTAGATCATCTTATATTGTTTGGAGGACCTGAGCAACCAATCTGGTGGAAAGAAAGTTGTTTTCTATAATAAATAATATATTTCTAAGCATAGAGAGCATCTACAGTTGTTGGATGACAGGTTTAGCTAGTTTGGGAACTTTGCAGTTTTGCCCACTCACAGCTTAACCTACTTAAGCCAAGGTTCATTCTAATGAGATCTCTCTTCTAAATAAACACTGCTAGAGGGTGTGGCAGTTACATAAGTCACCTTGACCTTCACTTCTGACTTATACATCTACTACGGATTCTATGTTTTCTAGATTGGGCACAGCTCCTCTTTATACCCACTGCACCCAGCGTGGGACAGTTAGAATTTACCAGGAGACTACCACCCTGGCTACGTTGAGACTATAGGGGGATTATAGGAAGGACCATGCTAGTTTGCTCTCAAGCAGGCGAGTGTGACCCTTTCAGTATATGGAGAACAAGATACTCAGAGTCACCCTGGTGCAGATAATAAATAAGAAGGACCTTGTGGTCCTTCATGAAGCTCATGAAATGAAGATGTATTACTTTATACCAGCTCTCTCTCTCGCCCCAGTGTTTTACATAAGAGACAATCTCAGAAGAAATTAGTCTTTGGGGTAACCTTTGTTTATACCTGTAAGAGGGTTTGGCATTGCCCTTCTACACTCTGTTTAGGGTTCTTTGTTGACATGACCCTCCCTGCCACAAATTGGATTACTTTGGTATCTATAAGGGGACTGACTTGAAGCCCCTTCACCTTTTTGCTTTTGGCTTTTTGCTCCTTCTTTTGGGTAGGACTCTTCTCAGGTGAGATCCTTCCTCTTTGGTGGGAGACTTAGACTCTCTTGTATGGTCTAAGTTTGGACCAGAGCTAAAGTTCTTTCATTTTATTGGATTGATGTGGAAGAGCTTTTGTACTATTAAAAGCCTTTTTGGAATTGTGCCGGACTCGTGAGTTTTCATGTTACCCTGCGTCCTCGGAGGTAGAAGAGAACTTCTGTCCTGACACTGTCGGGGACCCTGGCAGCATCCCCAACAGACAGTAACTTTCAAGGAAAACCAACCCAAAGAACTGCCTTTTTATCTCCCAGAAAACTGTCTATTTCTGAATATTTTCCATTTATTTTCTAACCATGTACCCATGTTCTTCATACAGGACTTTGATTCAGAAATAATGGCATATTGAGGTTCTGAGAAGCAATGCTCTAGAGTTACTGTTGGACGGCTGAAGCCCAATGTGACTAGTGTCCCTGATATAGGGACCTCCTCTTTGGGGTGCTTTGATTTCAGATTTGAATAGACATTACGTTCACATTTTGGGAGCTGGGGCCATATGTGGTGGCACTCAGGGGCTTTTCCTGAGCCTATTCTCAGGAGTGACCCTTAGTACCTTAGTACCCTTAGTGACCCTTAGTTCAGAAGACCATAAATGGAACCAGGTTGACTGTATGTATCGCATATACCTTGTCTCCTGCACTACCTCTCTGTCGGGAATGCGCTGGGGTCCCCGACAGTGTCAAGACAGAAGTTCTCTTCCACCTCCGAGGACGCCGGGGAACAGATGAAAACTCACAAGTCGGTGCAGTTCCAAAAAGACTTTTAATAGTACAAAAGCTCTTCCACAGCAATCCAATATAATGAACAAACTCTAGCTCTGGTCCGAACTTAGACAAAAAGAGCCTAAGTCTCCCACCAAGGAGAGAGGATCTCACCCGAGCTGAGTCCTACCCAGAAGAAGGAGCAAAAGGCCAAAGAGCAAAAAGCCAAAAGCCAAAATCAAAAGACCCAAAAGTGAAGGGGCCTCAAGTCAGTCCCCTTATATACACCAAAGTAATCCAACTGGGAGGGTCATGTCAACAAAGAACTCTAAACAGAGTGTAGTGCCTCACCCTATTGCAGGTATAAACAAAGGTTATGCCAAGGACTAATCCGAGATCTCTTATATAAAACACTGGAGAGTGAGAGGGGGCTGGTATAAAGTAATATATCTTAATTTCATGAGCTTCATGTAATCTAGATGGTATCCACAAGGTCTTTCTTATCTGCACCAGGGTGATTCTGAGTATCTTGTTCTCGTGTACTGAAAGGGTCACACTGCCTGCTTAGAGCACACTAGTATGATCCTTCCTATTGTCTTCCTATAGACTCAACATAGCCAGGGTGATAGTCTCCTGGTAAATTCTAACTGTCCCACGCTGGGTGCAGTGGGTATAATGAGGAGTTGTGCCCAATCTAGAAAACATAGAAGTCTTAGTAGATGTATAAGTCAGAAGTTATTCAGTCAAGGTGACTTCTGTAACTGCCACACCCTCTAGCAGTGTTTACATAGAAGAGAGGTCTCATTAGAATGAACCTTGGCTTAAATAGATTAAGCTGGGAGTGGGCAAAACAACAAAACTCCCAGGTTAGCTAAACTTGTCCTCCAACACCTCTCTAGTTCCCAAATAAATTTCAGAGGAACCATCTATATACTTGAGAGGCACTAAGAATTAAATTAACCTTAGGAAATGTTCTGGGAAGTAAAAAAGCTTAGCGGTCAAAGAATACAACTCAGTCATTTTCCAGATGAGAAAACTTTAGAAGAAACTTGTGTGAGACCACTTGGGTAGTTTAACCCTTTTCCTAGAACTGCATTAGAATTTGTCTCCATTAGCAAATAACAATAAACATCTAAGCCAATTGTGTTATATGCTTAAATGCATTCGAGTATAAAATCTCTAGCATGGTGGAAAGATGATACAATGATATGTTAGACAGAGCAGGGTTATGGTAAAAGACCATAGGCCTGTATTCAAATATTTTTAGTCACTAGAGAGGTTACATGTGTTTAATTTTTCTATTCCTTGAGGTGGTATCTATACATGGAGACATAAATTAGGCTCCTGCAATTTTTAAGAACCAGATATCCGATTAAAATGGACATAAGTAAAATGGAGGGAAATACTGGTTCATATAATGAAACTATGGAAAAGACAGAATTCCAACATAGGCTGGAATAGGCTCTTTCACTGGCATCTCTCTGCTTCTTTGTATTTCAGGTGAAGTCTTTCAGTCTAGCTCTGCTAAGTGGAAAGTATAAAAGTCTCATTATTTGAGCGAAGAACTTTTTTCCTCTAAGTATTCACTATAAAAATGCCACATGGGAGGCTAATTGGCTTATTTATGACCAGATGACAACACTCTGGCCAGCAGGTGGGAAGCCATATAGAAAGTTCCTATTAAAATATCAGGCTGAAGAGGAAAGAATAGTTCTTAGAAGGAGGGGAAAGTTATTGCAGACAAAACTATAAATGTCAACAGCAAATGCCTACCTCAGGAATGAAGGAATCACATTAAGATAACAGACTTAAAATGCTTGGCACACACCGAGAACTCAAGATGGCTCACCTCTCCTACTATAAAACTTGATTTCTAAGTGCCTTCCAGACATCTGAGAGGAAAAAAGAGTTAATGGCCATAAATACAGAGAATGTGTTCGTTTTAAAAGTAATTTCTAATGGGTCAGCTGAGCTGCGGCCATGTTGGTCAATCCACTGACCCTGCTCTATCGATTCATAACTAGATCTCTGAAGAAATGCACGTTAAGCAGCTAAAATTCATGGAAACACTGATTCCTGCAGCTGAAAACTCTGCGGTGTCTTCAGGAGGTGGTCAGGTGCTCAGAAGACACACCTAGACTCCCCTATTGCAGCCACATGAAGGGCTTAACTCCACTGCTTCATTAACATTCTCTGCAGAGGTACCAAACTGTGAATAATTTCAGGAATCTGTGTTCTCAGGCTAAGAACTCTGATGTCTTCTTGGAATCAGGGTGAACAACAACCCCTCCGCCCCCCCACCCCCTCTTGCTAAAGCTCTGGCAGTCAGTCACACCCACCTCCCACAACTCCTGCCACATGAACTCATTGGCCCAGACCACAACTCCTAAAGACTCTGCACTGCATCCCAAGACACCTCCTAATTCCGCAGTACTAAAGTTCCAGTAGGAGCACCCTCAAAGTAGATGAAAAGTAACAAAATTCAACTAAAACCAACACTCCAAAACAACAACACAGAAAAACATAGAAAGTTCAGCTAGCACCTAATAGCTTAGTAAACTCTTAGACAATAACTTAACAATCCTGTAATGAGATATAACAATTTTTCCATAAAAATGACTTTTAATACTCATTGTTCTTAATATTTAATCGTTGTTATCTAATAATTTTTCAACTCTAGAATTGTATTAACAGTTGTGACTTGGGGCCAGAATGGTATTACAGCAGATAGGGTGTTTGCCTTGTTCACGTCCAACCCAAGTTCAAGCCCTGGCATCTCATATAGTCCCCCAAGCACCACCAACAGTAATTTCTGAGTGTAGAGCTAGTTGAAACTCCTGTGCATCGCCAGGTTTGACCAGAAAGCCAAAAAAAAAAAAATTGGGACTTTTGTCTATATTAAAACAGAATGGTATAGATCTTTATATCATAAACCACATCATAAACCCACAGTAGTCACCGAATTGACCAGCGTGATCATTCCATTCATCTTGAAGAATCTGGAACCAAGATAATAAAGTATTTTCTACTGAACATTTTTGAGTGATGCCCATCAAAATGGAAAAAAATTCTACACAGTTTTTGTATCATGGAATAAATATTCAACCGCTAGTCAAAGATTTATATTTAAGTTTCATTACCATGTTCCATAAATAAAGTTGAGCACCTACAATAATATGGCACTTTTAGATTTTGTTTTCAAAAAAAGCAACCATAAGGAGCTAATCAAATATACTGCTAGGCAAGTGAAAAACAAAGGTTAAGTGAATTAAGGGACAAAAAGAGAGAGGATAATGGGAATGGGGTCACTTTTGATTAGAATCAGAAGGCACTGAATTATTGTTTTTAATTTTTATTTTTAAATTACAAAAGATATACAATTAAAAAGTTCATATTTGGGTTTTGGTCAAACAGGTATAAACGTACTAAAGGGTGTCATGTGTATCTTTTGCCTCTATTTAATGCTGCTCAGGTTGGCTTAGTACCCTCAACAATTGTCCGCTCACTGTTCCATCTCTCTTACCTAGCCTCTCATAGAAAACGCAATAGATGCTTCCAGATAGGATCTGTAACTGTGCATCCCAAAAATATACATTTATTTGGAAAGGAAGGTAGGAGATAGATTATATAGAGGTTACAGGTTCGGTGGGGGGGTTGGAATTTTAAGTTTTAATTAGGGTAATAAAGGAGTCTCAATGACAGTTTTATGTTTCCAAATACAGGATAAGCGACTCTCTCAAGGATGATTTTAAAAAGGTAAAAGAAAAAAGAAAAGTCCAGTTCAAAAGCTATTCAGAAGTCTTGGCTGTTGATATTGAGGACTTTGGGACTTTGTCGGGGTGGACAGAGGTGGATATGTTGTGATAGTCAGATTTCCATATTTCTGGAAGGTAGACTCAGTGATTTACAGGCTGAAGAAATGCTGGACCTTAGGAAAGACATCAAGTATGACATGCAAACTTTACATTATGGCAATTGGATGAATCATCCGATCTTCAGAATGCGACCACTGACACCAGGGCAGGAATTACCAGAGTTCTGTTTTATGAATATAAGCTTGAGCTGCAGTTTAGGGCTAGTTTACTTGGATGTGTGGATTTGAAACTTAAGGTAAAGAGAAAGGTAAAAAAAATGATACAAGGGAGACATTAGTTTACAGATTGAAACTTATGATTCAAACTTATGTTGAAAACTGAGTCTGCCTGAGATCGGCTGGGTGTGAGCATAGAACAGGGCAAGACGGGAGTCAAGCAGTGATCAGGGGGGAACGGAGAAGACCCAAGAGGAAGCTCAATGAATTGTTTCAAGAAGAGAGTGGATATTAAAAAAGCGGAGGCTTCTAAATATCTCAATGAAAGCAATTTAAATGGAGTTGGGGGTTAAAAACCAGATCCAAACAGGCCGAGGAAATAGCGCAAGATGGGAAATAGACAGCTGTTGGGTTTGCAATTAAAGACACCCAGAATTGTTTCTGGGGAACACGAGAATACAAAGGAAACCTTAAAATGGTGATATTATAGTACGCTGTGCACAGAAGCTAATTGCACAATGGATATTGAGAAATTGAAGTTAGAGTAGGATAATACATGTGCGTGTTCTTTCTAAGACAGAAAATGCTATACAAAAATTCGATTAATAATTTGACCTAAATGAATATCACTACCTAGGATTTCATAACCCATACTTCAAAAAAACATTGCATCCTGTTTCTTTTATAAATATTTATGATAACATCATAAACACTATGCTGACTACTTCTTGTGTGTGTTCTATTCACAAAAGTTGCTTTGTTAGTCACAATAATAGCCATTGAGCCTGAAAAAGATGAAATCGTTTATGTACCAGTGAACTCACCCTTCTATGTTCTTTTCACACAGTCAATCTCTCCAGATCCGAGCCAGATACAAATACAAATGGCATTTTACAATCTGCTCTAATAAGAACATATCAAACACTTCTTATGTAGAGGGCAATGACAGATTTTATGTGAGACTGACATGAGTTAGATTATTATCATTTAGACATGAAATTATATCCACCTGCCTCTTAAATTTTTCTTGACTCCTATACTCACCACTATCCCATATTTTGCATTTCTACTAAATATGCCTTTGAAAAAAGTAAGGACAAAAAAGAGAGCATAATATATCTCATGACTGACACAAGCCTTTGTACAAGAATAAAGTACAAAAAACTGAACAGAGGCAGGAAATAAATCTGAATAAGAAGGCAATAAATATCCACATACTAATTTAGATGAGAATTAGCAGAGATACCACAGCACTATTTGTGTTTTGGAAAGGTTACTCTTTTGAAAGTGGATTAAAATGGGTTATAAGGGTATTGGGAGGCTCATTTAACCTATCATTCAATGTTTTAAGTGTCTACAGAATGAATCTCTCCGGGTATTGTGCTTTTCTGTAGTGATAATTATGTTGAAACTATGATACTAATATGTTATCTATAGCTTAATATAGATATATTACAAATGGTATTATTGGTAGTAACTGACAGACAGGTAACTATAATTCATAATTCTTGGTCAAACTAGGGGAAATCAACCAATACATGAGTCATCACTTGTACAATTAATTTGTAAAATACATTAAAATTACAAAATAATTTGAAAAAATTAAAATAAGCTGAATCAGAGGATATGTATCTGGAAGCAAGTAATATTAAGCTGAAAAGTCAGGAGAGAGTAATTAGGATGGGTCATGTAAAATTGTGAAGGAACAGAAATTACAGATAAACAGAAGACAAGACATGACATGAGATAAAATATGCAAGGTAAGAGGAAAATGTGACTCAGCAGAAAGAGACATCAAGGACAGCTCATTCAGGGAACAAGAAAGAAATAGAAGGTCTGGAAAGACAGTACAGTGAGTAGATCACTTGCCTTTCACACAGTTGATCTGGGTTTGATCCCTCACATTGCATTCCTGTGAGCACTCTGAGTAACACATGAGCATCACTGGGTGTGGCCCTAAAAAAAAGGGAAAGGAAAGGAAAGGAAAGAAAGAAAGAAAGAAAGAAAGAAAGAAAGAAAGAAAGAAAGAAAGAAAGAAAGAAAGAAAGAAAGAGAGAGAGAGGGAAGAGAGAGAGAGAGAAGAAAGAAAGAAAAAGAAAGAAAGAAAGAAAGAAAGAAAGAAAGAAAGAGAGAGAGAGAAAGAGAAAGAAAGAGAGAGAGAAAGAGAGAAAGAAAGAGAGAAAGAAAGAAGAGAAAGAAAGAAAGAAAGGAGAGAGGGAGGAAGGGAGGGAAGAATGAAGAAAGACAGAGAAGATAGGAGGAGAGAAAAAAAGACAGAGAAAATGGAAGTCTATGGGGCATCTTGTTTCTAAAGCTAATGAATCCAGATGCAAAACTCCTCAGTGCAAGAAAAACTGTGATAAATCCATATTATTTTAAGCCACAAGAGATTTAGAATAAAGAGCTCATTGACAGTCTTAAGTAGCTTATTCTGTTAATAAAAGAAAGGAAAGTGGATAGAGGGATGGGCACGAGAAGAGATTTGTCTAGTAGGTTCATCACTTCATCACTTGACATCCCGTTATTTGTCAATTTACTAGAGTGGGCACCAGTAACGTTTCCATTTGTCTCTGTCATGTGCCAGTGTAGCCCAATGGCAACTTCTTGCTTCAGGGATACAAAGAGCCTCAAGTCGTTCGTTCAGGGTCTTGATGAAGAAGTCTGGCCATCTTGTAGGTGGGCGGCCACATGATCTTTTGACATCCCATGGGATCCAGTCAGTAACGGCTCTAGTCTAGCGGTCATCTCCAAATCACATTACATGTCCAGACCACCTGATTTTCGATGCCTTGGCAAACGAGACAGCGTCCCTGATTCTGGTTCGAATAATGACGGAGGTCAGAACTCCGGATTCCTTGATATTCCAAGCATAGCTCTTTTGATTCCTCTTTGGAAGACCCAAATAGTATTCTCATCCTGCTTTCGGGGGGCCCAGGTCTCTAAGGCATATGCACATGTTAATGCAGGGAGAATGGTGGAGTCGAAGAGATGTGCCTGGAACCGGAGGTTCTTTGTCCTTTTAGCTATTTATTTGATGCTCTTGAAGGTGTTCCACACTGCTCTCTTCCTCCTGTGCAGCTCAAGTGCTACGTTGTTCATCATGTTGACTTCTCCACCTAGATACACATAACTGCTGCATTCAGAGATGTTTGTTCCATTGAGAGTGATTGGAGCATCAGGAACTAGTTCGTTTTTCATGAACATTGTTTTGTTGAGATTCAGCTGTAGACCTACCTTTCCACATTCACCATCAAAGTCAGCCAGCATTTGTGCCACTTGGCTAATGTTTGGGGTTATTAGAACAATGTCATCAGCGAAGTGGAGGTGGTGTATAGTTGCCGACCATCTATATTCACTCCTATTCCTTCCCATTCTAATTGTCAGCTTTTCAGAGATCCACCCTACTGAGAAACCTATTTTGAAGCCCAGGTATGCTTGAACCAGAGACACGGGTACACCGGGCAGAGTTGCTACCAGCTCTCCCCCATTGCGCTTTGGGCGATTCATCTGTAAATTACCAAGAGTATTCCGCCTGTCCCCCTCAAAAAGCCCCAGCAAGCTACTGAGAGCATTCCACCTGGACTCAGAGCCTGGCAAGTTGTCCGTCATGAATTCGATATGCCAAAACCAGCAAGTTCATGGAGAAATAAAGTTCAAGTGGAAGCACTTTTGCTTTTTTGTAAACAGAGCATGTATAGTTACCTAACAGTGCTCTGGATTATCTGCTTTAGAATAAAAATTTTAAATCATATTTAATTCACAAGGTATTTTATCCATCTATAATACCAAAACGTGGAGACAACAGTAAATAGTACGATCAATGACCCAAGTGATTTCCCCAAAAAAATGGCTTCCCTTAGGGGGTTTATTTTTTTAATCTATCACCTCCACTAGTGTTTCCTTCCAGTAAGCCTGACCCAAGCCCAGAGCTCATTCTGTCAAAGCACCCACCAGGCTATTCCAAGTATACTGAGAGAGCATCATGCTGTGGATTGCATACTCTGCTAAATCTTCAGGGTCATAGAGATTTTTTATTTTTTTTTAATTTTTATTGTTTTTCCTTTATTTTATTTTTTTTATTTTTTTAATTTTTTTATTATACCACCGTGAAACATACAATTACAAAAGGTGTTCATAATTGGTTCTTGGTAATACAGTATTCCAGCACCCATCCCTCCACCAGTGCCCCATTTCCACCACCAATGTACCCCTCCCTCCCCCCCCCCAGGCCGCCTTAATAGCAGGTACCCCAGTTTCCTCTCTTTCTCTCTCTCTATCTCTTTCTCTGTCTCTGCATCTCTCTCCCTCTTATTTTACACATTGTGGCTAGCCCTGCAGATATTTAGAGTTTATCACTTAAGTCTCTTTGTGTATATTCAGTGGTGAGTTTTAATCTGCCATTACCATTTCCCATATTTATTAAAACACGGGTATCTATTTATATCCTATTAATGAATGCAGTCATTCTATATCTGTCCTTTTCCTTCTGACTAATTTCACTCAGCATGATAGACTCCATGTCCATCCATTTGCAGGTAAATTTCATAATTTCATCCTTTCTGACAGCCGCATAGTATTCCATAGTGTAGATGAACCACAGTTTCTTTAGCCAGTCCTCTGTTCTCGGGCATTTAGGTTGTTTCCAGATTCTAGCTATAGTGAATAGCGCAGAGATGAATAAAGAAGTACAGATAGTGTTTCTGCTATGTGTTTTTTGGTCTCTCGGGTATATTCCCAGGAGTGCTATTGCTGGATCAAATGGGAGCTCAATATCTAGCTTTCGGAGGAATGCCCATATTGTTTTCCAAAAAGGGCTGGACCAGTCGGCACTCCCACCAGCAGTGGATGAGAGTCCCTTTTTTTCCCCACATCCACGCCAGCACCGGTTGTTCTTGCTGTTTTGGATGTGTGCCAGTCTCTGTGGGGTGAGATGGTACCTAATTGTTGCTTTGATTTGCATCTCCCTGATGATTAAAGATGAAGAGCACTTTTTCATATGCCTTTTGGCCATTCGAATTTCTTCTTTTTGGAAGCTTCTGTTCATTTCTTCTCCCCCATTTTTTGATGGGGTTGGCTGTTTCTTCTTGTGGAGTGCTACCAGTGCCTGATATATCCTGGATATTAACCCCTTGTCAGATGGGTATTGGGTGAATATCTTTTCCCCCTCTGTGGATTGTCTTTGTATCTTGGTCACCATTTCTTTTGAGGTGCAGAAGCTTTTCAATTTTATATAATCCCATTTGTTTATCATTGCTTCCATTTGCTTGGTCAGTGGTGTGTCGTCTTTAAAGATACTTTTCGTTTCGATGTCGTAGAGCGTTTCTCCTATGTTTTCTTCGATGTACCTTATAGATTCATGTCTGATATCGAGATCTAGAATCCATTTTGATCTGACTTTTGTGCATGGCGTTAGAAGGAGGTCTAAGTTCATTTTTTTTACACGTAGCTGCCCAGTTTCTCCCAGCACCATTTGTTGAAGAGGCTTTCTTTGCTCCACTTAATATTTTTTGCTCCTTTATCGAAGATTAAGTGGTTGTATATTTGTGAGTGTGTTTCAGGATACTCAGTTCTATTCCATAGGTCTACGGGTCTGTCTCTATACCAATACCACACTGTCTTAATTACAACTGCTCTGTAGTAGAGCTTGAGGTTGGGGAAAGTGATACCTCCCATCTTCTTTTTCCCAAGGATTGCTTTAGCTATTCGTGGGGTTTATTATTCCATACAAATTTCAGGAGTGTTTGTTCAATTTCTTTGAAGAACATCATGGGTATCTTTATAGGGACCGCATTGAATCTGTATAAAGCTCTAGGGAGTATTACCATTTTGATAATGTTAATCCTTCCAGTCCATGAGCAGGGAATGTGTCTCCATTTCCTCAGGTCTTCTTTTTATTTCCTGAAGTAATGTTTTGTAGTTTTCTTTGTAGAGATCCTTTACATTCTTTGTCAAACTGATTCCTAGGTATTTGATTTTCTGTGGTGCAATTGTGAATGGGATGGTTTCTTTAATGTCCCTTTTCTTCACTTTCGCTGTTTGCATATAGGAAGGCCATTGACTTTTGGGTATTGATTTTGTACCCTGCTACTCTACTATAAGAATGTATTATTTCTAGGAGCCTCTTGGTAGAGAGTTTTGGGGTTTTCCAGGTATAATATCATGTCATCTGCAAATAGTGATAACTTGGCTTCTTCCCTTCCTATCTGGATGCCCTTAATGTCTTTTTCTTCCCTGATTGCTATGGCAAGTACTTCCAGTACTATATTGAATAGAAGTGGTGAGAGTGGGCAGCCTTGTCTTGTCCCTGATCTTAAGGGAAGGCTTTCAGTTTTTCCCCCATTGAGAATGATGCTCGCTGTGGGCTTGTAGTAGATAGCCTGGATTATCTTGAGGAAGGTTCCTTCAATCCCCATTTTACGGAGAGCTTTCATCATGAACGGGTGTTGAATCTTGTCAAATGCCTTCTCTGCATCTATTGATATGATCATATGGTTTTTATTTTTCTTTTTTGTTGATATGATGTATTATGTTGATTGACTTGCGGATGTTGAACTATCCTTGCATTCCCGGGATGAATCCCACTTGGTCATGGTGTACAATCTTTTTGATGACTCTTTGGATTCTATTTGCTAGTATTTTGTTGAAGATCTTAGCATCTGTATTCATCAGGAGATTGGTCTGTAGTTTTCTTTTTTTTGTGACATCTTTGTCTGCTTTGGGTATCAGGGTGATATGTGCCTCGTAAAAGCTATTTGGGAGTATTTCTGTTTCTTCAATTTGCCGGAAGAGCTTAAAAAAGAATTGAGAGTAGGTCCTCTTTAAAAGGTTTTGTAGAATTCACTGGTGAATCCATCTGGACCTGGGCTTTTGTGTTTGGGGAGACTTTTGATTACCGATTCTATTTCCTCGATGGGAGATAGGTTTGTTGAGGTATTCCAAATCTTCTTGTTGCAGACCATAGAGATTTTTTAAAAAAAAATAGTCTCAGTCTAGGGAGGAAGCTGGCTGCAAATAAACAGTAAACAATAGAGGACCAAAATGCATGTTATAGTAGGTAAGAGTGGGGGACCAGAATACCACAGTCCTTAACTGCTTTAGGTGTTGGGGATTTTCCGTCAGGAATTAAGCTGTCTTAAAGATTGATGAGACAATACAGAAGC